>JAOYNN010161582.1:0-11104 GCA_025770095.1 Goniobranchus kuniei | reverse complement strand
ATATAATATGTATATATATAATATATAGATATAGATAGATAGATATAGATAGATAGATAGATAGTATATATATATATTATATATATGTGTGTGTGTGTGTGTGTGTGTGTGTGCGCGCGTTACAGTAAATGTGTGAAACCAGTGATTTCATGAAATCCCTAAATGATTTAGTAATTTCGTGAAATCCCCGTAACCCCCAGTCATTTCATGAAATCCTTAAAATATCCAGGGATTTCATGAAATAACTGAATTATTGGACCCTGAGTTATACAGATTCACTGAATGAGTTTAAGTAAATCTGTGAAATTAGGCTACTTGCTCGTGGACACACAAGCAGAAATACACATGAGTTAGTATGTTTTCACAACAAGTGGACTACACATACACGGTAGTCACACCCAAATTTTCACGAGTACACAATAGTCAAACGCAAAACATGCCCATAAACATTCTTTTCTTTTATACAATTCAGAGTCAGTGTAAGTCAGATCCACTTGAATTAATTGACTAGATCTATGAGTTTTAAATCTGCTTGGTTTTAATGATCTTCTAAGTTTGAAAGCATGGCTATGGAGTAAGACGAGATATGTAATAAAGCGTTCATCTTTCTTTTGTGGTTTTGTAATGTGTACATTGAGTACCATTATGTGTACCTGCCGACCATGGACCAAAAGCCGTGTGTAATCTACAATTTATCGAGAATTCTTTATCAGTTAGCCCATCCCATCGCTTCACCATTGTGGCTTCACTGAACACTTACAACTGACTTGCAAGGAATTCACAACAATGCGTCTCTACAACGATGGCAGTCATTGATTTAAACTCTTGTAAACTTAATTTGTACTAAAATATGGCCTCCCATTGATATTATATATTATTATATATTATTATCATTATATATATATATAATATATATATTACATCCACCTCTATCGGTTTCAACCTCAATGTATTGCAGGTCGTACTCTGTGAGTATTAGTGGTAAGGCAAGAATTTAAATTACGAGAATGTGGACAAAGATTAATCTTTCCCCAAAAAAGATTGAAAACAAAAATCGTTCCGAGTTGGGATCGAACCCCGTCAAAATAATCAACAACTAAGTGGTTTTAAGAGGCGGTCGAAAAATTGGGATTGCAATCGCTCATGTCTAGAGATCGTTTTAAATGAATTTTTGCTTCTAAATGCAAAAGTAAGGTTAAAGGTTTGGGAAGGAGGTTTTCTGACAACCTAAGGCTTGATCTCGATCTAGATCTAAGTCTAAGGGCAAAAAGCGTTTCTACTGATATAAGTCTAGCTCTAGATCTAGCTCTAGATTCTAGGTATAGTCTAGGGCCTACCCAGATAAAGAAACTAAACTACTGATGACTCGATTTAGATATAACTCAGATTCTAGATCTACTTATTTAAGTCTAGATTCTTGGTCTATCTAGATGTAAGTAAAAGTAAAGTTAATCCCGAACCCATGACTGAGTATAGGGGAATTAGAGGTAGAGCCCTAATTATACCAGGCATACGGCATAATGTGGTAGTTTGTCGTTGCTTTCCACGCCGACTTTACTTCCGCTAAGTTTAGAAAGATCCAGCTACCCCATTTATACTGCTGGGTGAACAAGGGGCCCCGGAAAAAACCACTGTCCGGCTGGGGGTCGAACTCGGGCCACGCATGGGAGTCAGCCGCTCTACCAACTGAGTTACCGGGCCGTAAATAAAATAAACTACTGACTGCTTGAACCTTCTGTGGTTGAATTGCAAACTTCACTTAGCTTGAAAGGTCAAGAGAAGGGAATAAAGACGACCTTCTGCTTTTGCTTCAAATGAAAGTAGAAACGGATGACCAGCTCGTTATCTAAAAACTTTCCAACCAATTGAGGGGGGAAAGAAGCATGGAAAAATTTGAAGAAAAAAAATGGAAGGAAACAGAACTTTGACTTAAAAATAAGTTTACATTATCCTTCAACTATTGCTATTGTACCCTACTAAATTTGAAGGCATATGTTTGAGCGGTTATGGAGTTTTACGCTACCGAAAGTGCAAAGTCCACAAATATATATATATAGTTAAAGTTGTTGGTGTTTTCTTCCTTGCGCTGCCACGGCATATAGTTGCAAAGTGTCCTTTGATGTTGCACTGTTTGCAGATATTGCTGAATGCAGGGCACGAGTCTTTTCCCTATCAGGTAGTCCTGTGCTGTGGTTCTCCTTGCTGCCACAGTATGCACATAGTTTCTGTTGTATGCGGTAGCTGCTGGTGGCTGCTCTGGGGTACATGGCGTGCTTTCAGGGAAGGTCACCCTTTTGGGGAGGCGCTGGGCCGATCTGTTGTCACTTTCCCTGGCCTCAGTGAAGTTAATTATGGTCTCAAGTGTCATATTTTGATCTTGGTAGCCCAGGACTGAGTCTCTCAGCAACTGATCAGTGTTTGAGACCTCGGTGAAGCATTTGGGGCATGATATATTGTGTTTGCATGCATCAGCTTGGCCCCTGAGACGAGCGACAAAATTCCTGATAGGCTCATCACTGTCCTGTCTCATTTTGCCGAGTTATACACGAGAGACCATTACGTCCTGTCAGCGGACTGCCTGTTTCTCGATACCTGGAAGATTGTCTCCTCATTTCCGCTCCGTAGGGAGCCACCATTGGTGCGTGTTAAGTCTTTTCATAAGGGATCTTCGCAACACTCAAGTAGCTGCACAGCTGCCTCCGGTTCTGAGATGCCTGTTGCTGCCTTGTTGTCAGCCCATCTTGATTTGAAATAGGCCCAGTCCTCTGATGTCCCACCTAAGGACACGATTGGTGGTCGCACTTTCTCTACTGTAGGTTTGGATGTATGGGCAATATAACAGTTGTTATGCCCCTTACAGTGGAGTTGAAGGAGCACAACCGCAAAGTTGGACACGTGAGTGAGCTGGGGCTGAATAGTCACAGATACAGATGGGGTATGAGGTGGCAGGCATGATGAATGATCAGGTGAGGGGGGTTCAAGCTGTGGTCGGGGCTACACGCAACAATGATAATGAGGTGGACTTGGACCTCATACTCTGATCATAATGAAGTATAATGAGCTCATTTGTTTCTTTACTCTGGGACGTTTATTACGCTCAGGCAAGAACAATGATCAGCTGAACGACATTGACATAACAACCCATTAGGCGATACAGACACATAACATATTCCACTATAAAGATTGCCCAGTAATTAATGACGCTCAGTATATTTGACATACATCTCTTGGCCAATCTCATCTTGGTTGCAAACACCCTTCTGCACATGGACTGGCATCACAACATTTGTGATGATGTTGGTCAGGTCTTCACTCTCAAAGTTATATGGTTCATGGAGGACCTGAACACATTCTTCAGTTTAGCAATGCTCTCTCCCTGCCTGTAACAGGTCACGGTGTGCTTTCCGTGCAACTGTTGGTGAACCAACCATCTTGTGCGCTTCTTCAGCCACCCTACTTACCTCTGCAGCTGTAAAAAAAAAGAACCGGTCTTGAGCATTGGCATTCTGGTTAATGCCCACAAACCCCACAGTAACATTCATGATACATTTGATGTGCTCAAGAGCATGATCTACCTCATTGGCACATAATGGCATCAGATTCTTGTTGACTGTGGAGTTCCCATCTATGAACTCTTGGTGTACATTGCGATCCGTGATCCGAAGGGCGGTCATCTCTGCGAGGTATAGTGGAGCTAGCCTTGTATACTTCTGCTTGTCATGAGCAAAGAAGTATGTACACAGTGAAATCGAGGGGGACCGATGAAGCTCCCAAAGCCCATCGCTGGTGACACGGTTGAATGTGTATGTGAGCAATAACATTCTTCGTGCTTTCTTCTGTTGGTCACTCTCGGCAATCATCTCCAGCACCTTTTTGGTCTCAATGGTAGCTTGCTTGTTTTTATGGCTTTCAACATCTCCTGTTGCATGTGTTCAAGGCAACTCAGGTCAACATGTTGTGCTGCCTCTGTACATTTGTCTTTCAGACTGGGATGCTCTAGGCATAATTCTTCCATGTACAGATCAAAAAGGGCATTGACGGTAGTGAAGTGTGCATTCAGAGCCCTTTTCATGTGCTTTGCTTCTATGATCTGCCTTGTGGTTGGGGGCCAGTCATCTGAGTCATTATCAGCCATCCACGCCACCAGCATATCTTTAATATCACCATTTACGTGCTCAACTGACCCCTGACTTTGGGGATGGTGAGGCTTACCTTGCAGCTGTGTTAGTTTTGGCCAAACTTCCTTCAGCTCTGTAATGACTTGTGAAGTGAACTCGGATCCGTTATCGCTTTGGAGGTAATTAAAGATAAGAAAAATGTTCAGTAGATGAAAAGCGACCTCTGCAGCTCTTTTATACGTCAAGGCTCGAAGGATGCAAAACTTCGTCAAGTGATTCTGGTACACCAGGAACCATTTTTTGTTGTTGCTTTCAGGGCATGGATGGTCTTCTGATAGTCACACTTTGGAATTAATCCTTTTTTGCTTTTTAAAATGATCCATGAGGTTTTGTGTAGACGTTTTTTCGATAGACATCTTGACTTTGCTCGAAGAAGATGAAGAATGAAGCAAGAAGCAGTGGTTCAGACACTTTTGAAAACTGAACCGTATTCACTAACACATTCGCTCATGTTTCCATCGTTTAAAAGCAAAGGAAGCATGTTCAGAGATGAAGAGTACGCCAATTCGCTGAATGCTCATAGTAAAAATGCGTAAAATGACAGGTCTAATTTCAGGGATTTCGCGTAATCACTGGAACTTTCAGTAATTACGAGAAATCCCCGAGTGAAACGGGGATCACGCGTATTCACTAAAATGCCCAGGGGTTACGTGTATTCCATAGTTACGTGTACTTATATATATATATACCTGATCGCTTACTCAGGTAGCCATGTGGCTTACCTAAGTAAGCGTCTCATTACCATTTCGGATAACAGGTCCCGATATATGGTCCCCTAAGTTTTTTGTCATTTACGGGGGAGCAATAGGGAGTTATTTAACTTCTTTGCCTTAGAGACGGCGAACAGCATCCCGTTTCCTTCTATTTAAAACTGTTACTGGTTTCCCTTCAAGTGTAAAAAGATATCGTCCTTAGAATAAGCACTTACTTATGAACCCCGTTGTGCATTGGTTACTCAGGAAACCCTTAGAAAAATGTCCTTTTCTCCTAAAATAAGAGGTATATCTATGCGGGATTTCAGTGACAGGCTACATTATCAATGATAAAAACATGATATAAAAGGTTAAAGATTTGTATTGTTTTGAGATGGTTTTCAATATGATTAATTATTCAATTTTGAATATTAATTTAGATCCAAATGATACACGGCGAGCAACATTTATTTTTCTTGACAATTCTTGGTAGGCCTTAACGTTGGACGTTCCACCCCTGAGCTGACACTCTGTGAGAAAAATTTGGGGGTTCTTCTCTTCGTTACAAAATTGGCATGGGCTCCCCAGGTGCCTGTCGGTTTGTTAGTGAAAATTGGGGAGCCCACTAATGTTTTGTAGATCTTTTATTTTTCGACCACCTTTGTTGCCAATTGATACCGCGATAAAGCTCACATAGTGAGTACTCCCCATTATGATCATGATTCATCTTTGTTCATAGCTTACAAGCTCCCTAAACATCCATTGCACACTGGGGCTCTTATGTCGAATAGTAGGTATATATATTATTATAATGAAATGAAAGGATTGTTGAAAATTATACCATTTTGTGTGCTCATTAGCTCTTCGGTTTCTATTTATCTGCTAAAGATTCGTTCTTGGATATCAAGAGCGCAGGGCGAGACGGTGTCGTTTAGCCAAACCACCACGCTTGGAATTTACGCCGAAGTGACTCTTGGCAAGACACCAGTGGTCAACGCAACTCTTACTGCTACTGTAGAGACACCTGGAGGGCTTACCTTTGATTTGCAACTTTTTGACAGTGGAGTAGGTGAGCAATTTTAGTGAACCCTTCTTAGATTTTGCATTTCTTTGTGCTAAAGCGCAGGAGAAGCTCAGAAGCGCTCATGCCTTGAATACTGGTCGTTTGGAAGTGGAAACGCCTTGAGATACTTTACCTCTTTGAATTATGCGGTGTGGGTTGGGTTTTTTTTTTGGGTGGTTGGTATCCTGGTCATTCGATCAAAAGCCCTGGGCAACTTCTAAGATTCCTTTCGGCAAGGCATTTCAGTACTTTGTGTTTTGTATAATATGTGCTCTAACGTTGTTGGGGTCTTCTTACATTTTTAGTGATAGTTCTAGATCAAATTTGAATGATTACCGAATTCGATGTTATAGAATTCCAAATATTGTTTTGTTGGCTGGTATTTCCTAATGCCATCTCAAAACATGTCTAAATAATTGCTAGAAGCTTTCTGTACTGACGGTGAGAGGGGCCTTTCATTGCATAGTTTCTAATGCGACTTATTGGAGATTTTCACTCCGTGGTATAGATCTGGAATTTTTCACAGTTGTTTTTGATGGAGATAAAGCATCTAATTTGCTCATATTATTGGACAGTAGTTTTCATCTTTCAATACCTTCTACATACCCTGTCAAGGATCCGACTCTCTTTGTTGTTTTTCAATACTGTTCTTGGGTAAAGCAAGAAACTAAAGTGCACCGCTCTGAGATGGAAATCTAGGCTGTGTAAGGTAGGCAAACCGTTTGAGGAACATAAATTCCTCGGTCTATAAAACGGAAAGAAATTGCCACACTACCTTATTTTAGGTAATCAAATGATATGCATACCTAATAAATTCTTTGAAAAGTAGGAAAACAATAAGTTAGCAAACTCTTCGATGATAAATCTTGCTCGTGAAAACACTGTCTTCGTGTAATCCAATAGTATGAACAACATAAATCCGCTGGGGTAAAGTAAGGTGATGATAATCCAGCTCTATGATGGTAAATCCAATGTGTATTTAAAAAAAACAACAACTTTCATGGGGTATCAAATATTATGAGCTGCATAAATCTACTGGGGTTATGAAAGATCATGAACAATTCTCCCTTTGATGGGAGATCTGATGGAAAATCTAAATTGAGAAAACTCTCTTGAGGTCATCAAATTATAGTCTCTTGGTGTAACCCAACTCTGTTGCAATAAATGTAGGTCGTAAAAATCTGTTTCGATGTAAAAACAATATGAGTAAAATATTAATTACAAACAAGTTGTATCGACGCGTCCTTAGAAGAAGTATTTCGGCACCGTTCAACCCGAGTGTGGTTATATTGGGGACGCGTCCTTAAGATTGTGTGGCCAAATACTGTATGCAATTAACAACTCAGGGCCAGGACAGTTATCACAATCAATGAAGAAGTTATTCAGACTCGTCAATAGAGCTGGTTGAGAACACCTGTGTCGCATGGATCGAACATCCATCAGAAGAACAGCACTAAGATGGACACCACAAGGTAAAGATAGGACATGGAAGACCCAAAGAGACATGCTAAGGATAATGGAGAAAGACTGAAAGAGACCAGGACTCTCCATGAAGACAGCCCCAAGAGCAACAGCTGACAGAGCCAATTTGAGAACTCTGCCAGCAATCACCTCATGTGCGCACTAGGCACACAAAGGATATAGTGAGCGAGTGAGTGAGTAATTTAAACAAAAAATATTAATCGCTTGTTTATTTATTTATCTATGTATATCAACTTTAGTAAGAAAGTAAGTTACTTTTTTATGTACTTATTCACTTTATTTGTTGTTTATTTATTTATGATTTTTTCAAATATTTTTTCCAGGCATTGATTCTGAGTCGGAAGACGGCGTTTACTCAACCACACTTATCGCTCCCGATTTTGATGGAGATGGTCGTTACAGTGTAAAAGTCAAGGGTCTTGGTTCAAGCAGTCAAACTAGAGTTTTTGTTGCTGGACAAGGAGGAGCCAAGAGGGCTTTCGATCCTCGAATTAGAGGTACGGCGATTCTTTCCATGGTTTCCCATTGTTTGTACTTCATAATTTCTAATCAGCACAAGCATAGATTGAGAGATGACCAACGAAAAAAAATCCGCGAAAAACTAAATCAAATCTATTTATTTATAATGTGACTCTCTCTCTCTCGCTTGCTTTGGGGATCCAGAGGTAAAATGTTGTAAATAAATATTAACTAAGATGTGTTAGGATCATAGTGGTCATATTCATGTTTTTCATTTGAGTGAATAAGAACAAAGTACACTTCTTTATGTCTTTCTTGAAAACCATTGAATTCATATTCTGCACCTGTCTTGTATCCTCGCTGGTAGTTCCAGGATTCTGGACAAGGATATGATAAAATGCGTTCAAGACCAAAATTATCTCCTTAGGCATATCGCAAACCATGACAAACGATTGAGAGAGAATATTTCACTTCTCTTAGGCTAACAATTGACTTCTGTTTTCAGTCATCGGGTCCTGGGATGATCTAACAGATATGAAAAAATAACTACAACATTATCTTTAACCCTCCCCCCCCTGAAAATAAACGTAAAAGGACAAGAACAACACAAAACAAAACAAACACAAACACAAACCCAACAACCCCAGCAACAGCAATAAAACAGCAGCAAAAGAAAAAACCAAAACAAAAAAAACAACAACAAAAAACAAAAACAAAACAAAAACAAAACAAAACAAAAAACAAAAAACCAGAAAAAAAAACCCACCAAAAACCAAACCCACCATTTTAAGGATCTTTCATCAAATCGTCAAGTTTTCAAGGTCCTGGCCCCTGAATAGGTCTGCATGTAGGTGGATTGCAAGGTCTTCCCGTCTCAGTTTTAGCTGAATAAGTCTGCATGTAGGTGGATTGCAAGGTCTTCCCGTCTCAGTTTTAGCTGAATAAGTCTGCATGTAGGTGGATTGCAAAGTCTTCCCGTCTCAGTTTTAGCTGAATAAGTCTGCATGTAGGTGGATTGCAAGGTCTTCCCGTCTCAGTTTTAGTTTCCTTGAACGGGGCTGCTCAAAGCGTTGTTTTCCAAACTGGTAGCGCTTTGTCATAAATCGCCTTCTTGTCTGTTTCTGCTTTAGCTTTTTCTTCCGCATTCTCTTGGTTTTACTTAGAACGCTGCGTCTGAAAGTAGCTGTTTCCAAATGATGTTGAGTCCTACCTTTTCTTACTGCGATGCATGCCTGAACATTTGCTTTAGAATGTTCTTTTCTCGTCTAAGTTTCTCCATCTCTTTTTGCCGACGGTTTTTCCGATATTTTCTCTGATTCCAAACAACAAAGGTTGTATATTATGTCTGTGAATATTTCCATACAGCCTTTATCGCCATATCTTAAACCTTCTTTCAATATATATTATGTAGATTCCCCATTCCTTTTGACGATGACGGAGAGAACAGTATTTAGGGTGTATATCATCAATGGCACCAATGAGCTCTATGTCTGAAACATCAAGGAGGAAGTCGCGTGCATTGTGGTTGGCCACCAAGGGTGCGTCTTCGTTCGACTTATCTCGTTCCCCAGTATGATCTTGAGAATCATTTGTTGTTTTGCTCATGCATTTCATTTAAGTTCAATGAGTCTTCATTCCCCTCTCCGCCATGAAGAGCTTGCCACAAGAATAACAGTGCCCCAGAGTGGTCAATTTCGAAGTTCGATGGCAATACGAGTCCGGGTAATTCGTCTTGGAGATACTTGATACTCCCTCCGTTGTAGGGTTCTAGAAGGCCTTATTTCATTACCGGTACTTGTAACAGGAATTGACTTTTAACGTCTACACCATAAGTTGCTAGCCCACAGCCACGGACGAGCTCAGGTTCATCTGAAACCATGCTAGTCTTTCCTAACTGTCAATCAGTCATTCCTGGCCTTCAACTAGTCTTTCCTGCTTCAACTAGTCTTTCCTGGCCTTCAACTAGTCATTCCTGGCCTTCAACTAGTCTTTCCTGGCTCAACTAGTCTTTCCTGGCCTTCAACTAGTCTTTCCTGCTTCAACTAGTCATTCCTGGCCTTCAACTAGTCATTCCTGGCCTTCAACTAGTCATTCCTGGCCTTCAACTAGTCTTTCCTGGCCTTCAACTAGTCTTTCCTGGCCGTCATTGGGCATAACCCGTCATAGGATTTTTGAGTGGTGCAAACTCGTACTGAGAGAGCCAGTGCAAGCTGCTCAGAGAGGAAGGTCCTCCTCAGCACGTCTTTAACAATTACAGTAGATCAGGCCACATTGAGGTAATAACTCCTAGTGCCTAAGCACTCTCGTTTTCGTGTGTGTGTCGCTGGGAGGTTCGAAGCCCTGCGCTTCAAGTTGATTGCGCACTACATATTGACAACGTATCCACTTAACCACACGTTTCACTGATAGATCTAGTGGTGATTTTATTATTCCTTAAATATGTCCAATCCCAATGATGGGAGTTGTGTTTTTCATTCGAGTGGCACAAGGTTTGGCGTAGCAGAAAAACTACTCAGCACGCAACTAAAATAAAAGTGGTACACATCGCTAACACAGAAGAATGATGTAAACAATACCAAAACGATCTGAACGCACGCCTAACTTATTCAAGCAAACAAACCAGACACCAAACGAGCTGTGACAACAAAACTAATGTTGCTCTCAAATTACCCTGCTAAACAAAGCGCTGGCGTTATAAGAAATAAAAAATAAAAACCAGAACGCCTGATACGATTATCTCTAGTTAGTCCCATAAACAAAAAGAACTGATATCATCGTCTCTGTCATCCTCATCTTCGTCACGCGTGTACCGTGAACGATAATGTCACGTCTGCTACTGTCATCATAACATTAGCATCATCACTATCATCTTCATGATGCAATTAATCCACCTTAGCTAAAGCAAGAAATCATGTTAAACGTTCCGTAATTGCGCTTAATGCGTCCATGTGTGTAGGTATGTATGTTTGTGAGAGTGCATGTGGGTAGGTGCGTACGTGTATAATGTGTGTGTGCATGTATGTGTGTGTTTGTCTGTATCTTTGTATTGTGCGTTTATACTTCGTATATCGATGAGTAAATGAGTGTGCATGGTCGTCTATGTATCAGAGTTTGTTAAACCTAACATGAATTGCTAATTTATGGACAATAAAGATTACTATTATTATTATTATTATTATTATTATTATTATTATTATTATTATTATTATTATTATTATTATTATTATTAT
>JAOYNN010161471.1:0-11108 GCA_025770095.1 Goniobranchus kuniei | reverse complement strand
AAAAAAACAACCCAAAAAACAACAACTCTCGAAACACATGAATTCAAAATGGTCACCTCGTCCCAAACTGTGTACACAACAATAACCACCTGCGATTAGCTATCACCCTTTGTGTACAAAAGTACTCAGTTCATGTAGGTATCAAGTGACCCCAATAGTATTAATTTATAAGTTAAGCAATGCACACAAATGGGGATAGCCATTGAATAATGTCTTCTTCTCTCTCCCAGCAAAACTCTCCCCTTTGAAGAAAGACTCAAAATAGAGCCTGACATAAGGAGATTAACAAGAAAAGAAGCTCTCACTCAACCCTTAGCTGCCTTTTAGGGCTTGCATGGGGAGCACTGGCAGTAGGGTTATTCTTTCACCTCTCGGTTGAGGACCATGGAACCCACATCGAGGGAGAAACTAATATTACAAACATTGTAAGTTACACATCAAAAGAAAAGTGGAAAAGATGAATTGGAGTCACAATCAGATGAATGCTTTTATTGTCTTAAGAAGTCCAGGTCTTATTGACTGTTGTTTTATCGTAACTAAGGCTCTGAAATATTGATCGCTGAACTGATTCACTATGTGTAACTACTACCTTGATGCAATAGCCTTCATATAAATGGGGATAAAACGATTTAATGGCAGGTAAGTTATAGAAAATATACTGTTCAAAAAAAGAAACGCAGGAAAGGATTTTTGATGAAATGGTCAGTTTCTTTAATGAATTATCGACATGAGTTTTACTGTATTGTTTGATGACAGTTTAGGCTGAGTGGTTTCAGTCTGCCGAAATGTTGTTACAATATTTAATGTTTAAAACTCGCACTATGGACACTGTGACACCCATATGAATTTTTTTTTTTTTTTTTTTTAACAGTATAGATTTGTGAGATTTTCCAGTAAGCATTAATATAGAAAATGTGACCAGAGAGATGTTATATAAATAAAAGTAACTTTTGCAACAGTTCACAACTAGATAGTTTTCTTGCATTTGTTTAAGTTTTAACAATTGTTTCATTCTACTGCAAAGAATCAACACACACGCAAATAAATGTGATTCAATTGAGTAAATATGTCTATATTCAACAAATCTAAGTGGAGGAGAATTATAACTCATCTCGTGCATTTTCCTAACAGCATCATGGTAATCCACAGGTATGTAGAAAAATATATAGTGGGAAAAAAACCCACCAAAAAGCAGCACTCAAACAATCTCTAAATCTCAACATATTCAGTGTTGGAGTGTATGAAAACGTATAAATTCCATGCATGCAGTCAGGTAAGAAAAGACAAAGGTCAATGAAGAGCTAGGTCTAGGGTGATTTTGTTTTCCTGTTTTGTTTGTTGGGTTATTTTGTTTTTTTCCCCCCTCTTCAAAACATTTTTAAAAGCAGACATCACACTGATCAGAGAAGCATTATGCAGAGAAAACAGGCAAAATGGAGAAAGCTTTCGACAGAATACAAAAGACATCAACAAGCAAACACTGAATAAATGCAATTAAAAGCCGTGCCTGAGAAGCTAACACTAACAACTTGAACTGGGTGCGAGGGGATGAATCAACTTTCAGAATGGATAACTCAGGAACAGTTCATTGAATCTGATTTAAAACAAAGATGGGCATACTTCTTTACTTCTTCTATATGTGTGCCAAATGTCAAAGCATTCCTCAGTTACAAGGAAGTGCAATGGTTTGACATTTTACCTAGGGTACCATACTTAGGTATCATATCTCCAAAAATGTGACACACAGGTGTTTTAAAGGGATTCATCCGCTTTCCTGATTTTGACTTCAAGATGATCCCTTTTACCTGTTCCAGTTTCAGTTACTTCTTTGAGAGAAGACAGTATGGTAACTGATTTTTCATATCACTTTATTCTCATTGTTTATTTCTGGAGGAAACTTCTCCATCATTCTTTCACCTTGCACTCCTATTCAGTGAAATACAGTGATGGCTAAGCCTGTCTTACAAAATATCTTATTTCTTCTCTTTATACAACTTATTGAATATTTTCCATTTACAGTAATATAAATGACAAAGCTTTTTAAAAGAAATATAATAATTCCTTGCATATGGGAGGGGGGCCGGTGGAATGTACTTGTCCATAATATGAAACCTTTCAAACCTTTTTTTTCAACTATAACTATCAATGTTGCATTTTCAACAATATTCAATGGATAAACCTTGGGGGGAAAAAGTCATAATTGTGGGAAATCCATTTATAGTTGTGTGTGATTAAGCCCCATCTTATACAATAGCTTTGCTATACCCTGAGGGTTGTGGGATCTGTGCTCAAGCACTTCTCTCTATCAGAGATGCTTTGTACCATGCTATATAACTCATACGTCAAGGGTACCTTGCCCCATCTTATACAATAGCTTTGATATTTATTTCATTTGCATATTGTCTCTGTTTGTCTCTGTCTCTGAGGAAGGACATTTGTCTGAAACGTTAGATGTTTTGTCCTGTGTCACTGATGCACTGAGTTAACTTTAACTTTATATGTATTTTCTATTCTAGATCCTAGTTTATAGTTTATAGTTCTAGTTTTTTACTCAATAGTAGCATTTTTGTATGATCTTAGTTGGAATAGTACAAAATGCCCTGATTGAATATGAGCGAGTGGTTGAAACAATTAAAGGTGTGAGTTTTTTACTCAATAGTAGCATTTTTGTATGATCTTAGTTGGAATAATACAAAATGCTCTGATTGAATTTGAGTGAGTGGTTGAAACAAAGGTGTGTAAATTTAACAATGCAAGGAGAGCAAAGCAAGCAGACAGTAGCACAAAAAGCATGAAGAATTTTGAAAAAGAGGAGATGTGTAAATTGTTCAATCTTGTTAACATTCACTTTACTTAATTCACTTGTTCTCAAGTAAATGTCTGGTTAAAATTTTTTGAATTTTATTTTATATACCCTGAAAATAGATGCAAACGAAGAGAGGAAGCAACAGTGAATTGTGACATCCAATTAAAAATAGATGATCCCTTTTTGTATAATTAACATTTCTTACAAAGAATACAAAATATGACAGAATGTTTTGACATTTCATTCAATCTTGTTAACATTACATTGCTCTTAAGTAAATGCCCAGTTAAAAAACAAAATTAAAGAAATTCACCTCTCAAGTAAATAAAATTGAATGGAAGAAAAGAGCTATGGGGGAAAATGAAAAAAACTCAAAACAAAACCCCAAAACTTCTTAAGGATAGTTTCAAAGGTTCAAAAACAAACACCAAAGCCAGTAAAACCATTTTCTTGTATAAGGGCCATTGCACTCTTTGTATAGTTGAAGGGTTAGTACTGATAAGTATGAAGTAGATTTAGTCCCTACCAAGATGAAAGCATATACAAGGTAAATGAAATAAACATGTCTCACTAACTCCATAATCAGTGGCCATCCATCTAAGCCACAATCATCTTCCCTTAAGTAAATTTTTTATTTTAAAATTCAGACAGTAAGAATCTAGCAACTTCTACTTTTTTTAGTGCTTCTGTCATGGTTCTTAGTAGCTCATCAAAAGTAGCTTGTAACAGTAACATACGTGATAAATACCTAGAACTTATAATCATATAAATATGCATATTGACAGTGATGGTGATAGTACAATAACAGAAAATTGAGACAAGCACTCAAGAAATTAAAAAGGGACAACAACAGCAGTGAAAGAATAATATAAAACCAACCCTGTGTCAGAGCTTCATTTTGGTTTAAACATAAGTATGACATATAATATGGCTTCTTAACCATCAATGTTGGGATCAGACATGTTACCCTTCAAAGTTTGTGTCATCTTCATTCCCGGTGAGTTAAAGAAACATGACGGAATGGATAGATCAACTCTGGAAGGAAAAGGATCCTGGAAGACTGCCAATGAAGACAATGTGAGAAACAAAGCAAGAACCAACAGAACAGTGAGAACTGACACTAGAAGGCTCACAGTGAACTGAAATTTGTTTCCGAGAATCATCAGAGATGCAACATCCAAATCCAGAATTCTTAGACAAAACAATATGATAGGGCAAGTACTCAACTTAAATGGAAATGGAATACCCTAGTCTGTATTTTTCAGATACTTTTCTGTAGTATGAAATGTCATAATGCATCAAGCTTCAGAGCCTTAAAGCAAGCCCCTCTTCTTCTTATATCCTGCAGTGACAAATACTGGGTCTTTTTATACATATCAATGAGCTAATGAAATGAAATGTCACACTGCATCAAACTAAGGAGTTAGAGCACCCCTCTCTCTTCCCTTTATATTCCTGCTACAAATATCTCAGGCGACAAAAAGACTGCAACGTGCACTTAATACCCAATCACTTCTTTTAACCTAAATGCAATGTACTTAGAAAAACCAAATATCGCTGAATCTGTTGGCTTCTAAAATTTAGCATTGTAAATGGAAATTACCAATTTATTCACTAAAATATAACATCAAGGCTCAAGAATACAGAAAAATGATGTTCATAATTTACTCAAATGACATTAGTCATTAGTCAGAATGTCATCACCATTAGACACAATAGGCTTCAATTGGATTCCCAATTGATCAAATAAAAATCACCTATATTAAACTATATGAATTGGTATCAGGAAACTGAAATAAATCTCTTTCTTGGGGTATTAGTCATTCATGATTCTATTTCTTCAGGGAAAGACTTCATCATTTTTCAAAGCACTGTTGCATTGTTTCTATCACCTAGTATACTAGACTCTGTCATCTTATAAATACTAATGAGCAAAAGAAATGTGGAAACTATTTCTCTCACTAGTTGATAAATCAAAATCAAAGATAAGGGTTACGATAACCTGTATCAGGTTAAATTTTACAGTTTATGAATAAAAGCATGGAAAAATTCATAATCATATTGTGGACAGTCAGTTTTCCTGTTCCTTTTGCTAGCTATTACATTTTATGATACCTTTCTCTTTAATCTGAATTTGAACCTGGGCTATGCTGTGGCACTGTTTAGTCCTGGGGAAAGGCTATTTACAACATACATTTCCTCATCCCACTTAGGTGTTATTGAGAACCCAACATAGGAAGAAAAAGATATTGTCAGTATGCCAGAGCAAGTGTGCCAGTAAAATGGCTGCATCTCTGTATACTCCACATGGAGTTGAGATGGTATTTGGTTGGAAAAAGGCCTTTGGGGAACTCTTGTATAGCGCTTCTAGCACATAGTGGATTTAGCACTATATAAAAAAAGCTCCAATAATCATCATTGATTCTTGATAATCTAATCCATTACAAAAAAAATCTGACAAAAATGTTTCGACATCAGATGCCCATAAGTACCAAGGATTTTAAATTAATAATCAGAGTTTTGTTATGTATGTATATAAGCCATCACAAAAGGCTGAGTGTATAATTAGACATAGCACATGAAGAATGATGAGTTGAAGTTCTCTAAATGTTAACTGAGGGGATGAAGTCACATGCCAAAAAAGGAACTTTACTTAGACATAGCACATGACAAATGATGCATTTAATGAATGAAAGAGAGGAGAAGTCAACTAAGTGAGGGAATCAAAACACACAAAGGCCAAGAAAGATAGTTTACAACAAAAAAGCACATGGTAAGGACAGAAACCTAATCTGTGTTAAGAGCTAAAATGTACAATCCATTTAAAGTTAGTCACCAACACAATATATATTATATCCAAGTACATAAATCAAATGTAGTATTCACACAGAAAGACCAGTCACGCACGACAACGATGATTAGACTGCTGACCCCTTGGATAAATCTTTTTACAGGAATTACATACCTTTAAATCACCTTTATACTATAAACCAGTCTGAGGAATTCTTTACAGTTACTTGAATTACTGGCAGTTGATCAGTTAAAAGTAATGTTTACATAAAAAAAGAACACCCTTCCAATTTTTAGTATGTATCAAGCCATCCCCCACCACTAAAAGAAAAACAAAAAACTTCACTGACCTTCCCCCAAATTGCCAACCCCCCTAGAAACAACAAATTATTTAAAGTCATTTCAATGAAACAAAGCCATGTCCGCAGATGAGCCAGTACAGGATCAGAAGGAACATTCTGTATCATTAAGAATACAATCATCAATCTTATGCTAGTGACAGACAAGACAAGCAAGGACAAACAATGCCAAAAGACAAACCAGAAGTCAGAGGTCATGCGCATACATGTATACATACCATAAGGCATGGAAGGTGGGTGTCCTGAATGGTACAAAGGCAAAAATATGGAAGTCAAATATCTAAACGCTCTCACCAATCAGATAAAACTCCTATCAGGAATTATACCTTGCACAGGTATTTTTACTAGCCTTTATACGTCTTGTGTTATTATTAAACCTCTAAAGCCTTCCCCTTTGTGTATTTAAATTGTAATTGGTCACCACCAAAGGACTGGATATTGATGTTTGAAAAGCAGATGAATGAAGTGGGCCATGAATGCAAAGAAATGCAAATTAGCAAATCTTGTCACATACCAGTATCAATCAACAAAACAAACCCCAAAAAAGAAAAGAAGAAGCTTGCATGTGCACAAATCAAACCACATTCAGGGCAAATAATTAAATCTTTGTTTTGTTTTGTTCTTTAGTTTGTCTTGTTTTTGTTTTTTGGTGTTGTTGTTTTTTTAAATTGCTTTTGGGCTTGTTTTTTTTTTACAAAAAAAACTTTCCCACATCTAAACAAAAAAGAAAAGAAACGAATAAAATTGTGAAGCATTGAGGAATTTCATAAGTCTATTTAAAAGTAGCAAGGGAAAAATAGTAATAAATGAAAAAGTTGCACAGTGAACAAAGAGAGAAGCTGTCTGAAAGATGGTCTATATCTAAATGAAGAAATTACTGATTTGAAAATGAAATTGCGAAACCAGGGTAACCATCCAAGAATATGAAATGAAAAAAAAGGTTTGGCTTTTTCTAAAATTATCTATTCTTTTCCCAAGACAAACCATCCTTGTTTAGTTCTTTAAATAAAAAATTCTTAGTCATACTGGGACTAAAGCCTATCCACTAACCATTTTCATGCTGTCTCTTTCTCTCTAGGCCATTAGACACACTAAAGTGATTAAAGGAAGGAAGAGTTTATAAATTCATCTTGAATTCTAGTTTAAGAAAATTCAAGATCTTTCCCCAAATACTAAAGACAGTAGATACCCTTGTAGAATACTTGGTGAATAAGACTTCACTACATGCATGAGAATCTTAGATGTAACAGAAAAACAATTTACCATAGGGATTAGGTGCTTGGCTAGCCTCTGCTGGGTTCGGGCTGTATGGCAATGGAGCAGAAGGGCCACTAGGGGCAGTGGCAGCTGCAAATGGGAAAAAAGAGAAAAGAAAAAAATGTTTAAAAAATCAATGAAAAAAGTTGTTTATAAATTCTGAGGTGTAAAATTAGAATACAACATAAAGTATGACTGATGTCTCCTCTTACAAAAGTGGACTTTGATGCAGTTGTTGAGACAATGTTATGCAGTGCATGTCTTAATGGCAAATTTATTGATAAGCTTCAGTTCCCCTATTGAAATATTTGGTTTTTTCTACAATGTACATAACGAACTCTGAATGTCACCTTAGGGCTTAGGTTCAATCAAAGCATATAAACATCTTTTACTGACAAGAAATAACCTAACAACAAGTAACACTAATTATAAAAAAACAAAATTAGGTGCTCATACAGAAAGAAACAAAAACATCAATAAGATATGAAATATCAATATCCACCAAATCAATCACCATTTACCTATATGATCCACCACAGGCACAGCATTGTGAGGGAAATTTTGAAATGATCCGGAAGAGAAAAACAAAAAGTAAACTGCATTTCTTTTCAATTTTAGTTAAGGTCACTAGTCTAAGAACAATTAGCAAAACTGAAATTAGGAGGGGATTAACGACTACTTTGAGTTCGGAGGAATATCATTATCCTCCATAATAAAAAAAATTAATGAATAAATAAAGCACTATTATACTCATCCCTGAAAGGAAATTTGGCTTTTGGCTATTAAGCGAAAACTAAGCTTCAGCCATAGGAACAGCACCACTGAATTAATCATACACATAAATCATCAAGTGTAGAGAGAGAGATTTCCTATTGTGTGACCATGGAGTGACACTGGCCACCTCCTTATGCAACAACTATCACAATGACAGTCAAAGCTACCTCTACTAAATACAATGAACACACTAATTTGTCACAGTACTGTAGTAGTAAGCTCTTTGGACTAAGACTATGGTTTGTGCATACAGAGAAAGATAGAGTCATCTAAAAATAACATGAGTACATGATTTGATTTGATTTGATTGTGGATTATGCCCAGTACATCCCATAGGGATGATCTCAGGGCTTTATGAGTACATGTAAAATGTAAAATAGGCATGTATGTAGAAAGTGATGTGTTAGTCCCAAAAGAAAGACTACAGCAACCCATTTTTGTTAGATGTAAAGTGAAATAAGCATATGGCTATCACACATCATTAAATGTGCATATTTTGAAGTGAGAGAGAAATTATAAGTTTACAAAAACTGTCAGAAAAATCCCAGGACGATCGTAATCAAAAACTCTCATTGTAATTATTAGAAGAAAAACAAAGAATTGCAATGGAACAAATCAATTTCATTTTCCAAAAACACATGCCGCTACGTATTTCTCATTGAGTAAATACTTATTATCTAACATCATTCAGTAGTCCCATTTCTGTTTATATCAAATTTCCCAAAGTAACTTCCAGGAAGTCTGACAATCATTAGTGATGCTTGTCCTAACTGTGACTTGAGATTTTTGTTCAGGATGTAGCAAAGTGATGTAATTTCTGTACTTCAAAGGTATATAAGCCTAAATCTACAACTGAGCGCACTTTTTTTCTTATGCTTTTTCCATTTCTGTTTTTCGCTGTCAAGTGTGTTGAAGAGTGAAACACACAAGTTTTCTTCCATCACATAAGACTATTTTCAAAACTTCAAAAAGGCACTTGACCAAGAATGACCATTAAGAGACTACATGAAGGTGTCAAGTTGTCCATTGAGGAATATAAAAGAAAGCAATGGCTCTGATGACCTTCCACCTCATTAAACACATTGCTATAAAAAAAAAGAAGCGTTTGTAATTCATGGCTAATAGGTTAACCTACTAACCATCATTGCAGTAGACAAATAGTTTCAAAATGGATCATATGCTGGATCTGCATCGGAATGACTTTAAAAATATTGTCCCTTTTTTTTTTTTTAAATATCAATTCAATCTGCTTGGTTAAAGTAGCCATAATTATGTTCTCTGTGCATTGGTATTTGGTCAATACAAAATGAGCCCCCCTAATTGAAAAACCACATTAAATAGCCCATCAAAATGGCCTCCAAACATCCTTGCATGCAACAACAAAATAAAATGGGAAAAGGGAAATATGACCATAAATCCTAGCAAAAAAAAAAGAAGAAAGAATATCAAAAGAAACAGATAGCAAGAATAAGATGAAGGCAACTAAAACCGTTCTGAGCAAAAACTGATTGGTAGCATCATCCATAGTAGGCAAGCAGAAGCAGAATTTTTTTCTTTTCAAAATCAAATTAAAAAAAAAAGTACTTTTTGATTCTGAACTAAAAGGCCTGCAAGGTGACTATTACCAGGGACAGAGGGTGCTGGGCCAGAGGATGCTGGGCCAGAGGATGCTGCAAAAGGTGGTTGAGTTGTTGCTGCTGCTGTTGCTGGTGGAACAGAAGGTGGCGGTGGTCTTGCTGGGGGCGCTGATCTTGGGGCTGGCTTTGGCGGTGCAGGACTAGCCCCTGCTGCTGTTTATGCGATTTGGGAATTGATGCATCAATCAAGTGAACCAAAAAGAAATAATAACTCTACTATGGCAGCAAAAAATCACACCCAAGAAGTCTTAAATGACATTTTTTTAAAAACGAACAAACAAAAACCCGCCAATGTTATTCTTCACCAATTCCTTTATAAGAAAAGGATGTAAAGAATATGAATCACATCCAAAGTGAACAAATCAATACATATTTTTCTTACTTGGGTAACAATAGCAAAATGTTTCCTTTCATATTGTAAACTTCCTTTGACTTTTATGAAAGTGAATTCATTGACAGGATTTTATTATCTGTACCAAAATCAACTTTATGTTTATTCCAGTCAAAAGTTCTCATTCAAAATCTGTATCATTTGCATCTGATTCTAAGATATGCAGAAAACTGCAATGATATTGGGCTCTTCTTCAAATATCCCATTAAAGCTGGCTAAAACTACTACACTTATTTACATACCTGTTGATATTTATAAAGTTTTATTTCCATTTCCATAACTAAGGGCTGTAAATTTAAAGTCTAGTAAATTTCATTCAAAGTATTGTAGTGTTATTTTCATTCACTTCTCAACGCTGGGAATTCAATCTGGTTAACTATCTCTTCAGATTAATTGAAACATTGGCAGGCTTGGAGTTGTCATACATAATACCTCAAGGAAAAACTACAAACTGAATATGTAAAACATAAAAAAATAAACCTCAAACAAAACACAAAAAACAAACCATACAACAAGGATACAACAAAAGCATGGTCGTGATACATCACACTTGTCAACACATGCAGAGTAAAGAAATAATGAGGAATGATATTGATTGTGCAATACATCAAAGAGTCAAGATAATTCAAATTGAACAAGAACATTGTGAATAAAAATGCTACAAAATTAGATACCAGTGGAAACGCCTAAAGTGAAAAAAAAAACAACCAAGACTGGCTTACTTAATACCAATTCCAGTTATAAAGCCAAGTTCTTTTTCTAAAACTCTATTTCTTCTTGTAGATGAAGATAACTGGTGATGTGGAATTGCAATTCCAAACAACATGGCAATGTATGAGATGTGCACTGAAAAACATATACCATGGCAGAAGCAATGATGCAGGGCCCTGCCACCTTGACACAGGACACTATCATTGTGATGTAGGGCACTACATCTGTGGTGCAGGGCTTGCCACATTGAGGCCGGTCATGATCACTGTGATGTAGGGCCTTATCTGTGATGCAAGGCGCTGCCCTCTTGACACAGGACCCTACCACTGTGATGAGCAGCACTACCACTATGTTCAGCCCAGTCACCTTGACACAGGACCCTA
>JAOYNN010161360.1:0-11110 GCA_025770095.1 Goniobranchus kuniei | reverse complement strand
GAGAGAGAGAGAGAGAGAGAGAGAGAGAGAGAGAGAGAGAGAGAGAGAGAGAGAGAGAGAGAGAGAGAGAGAGTCATTTTGAGCTGTTTTAAATATTTAAATTTAGTAATTTAAATCGTTTTAGGACTTCCTGTTTGCATAAAAGAAGTTTGGAGTTATAGTATAGTAAACTATAGAATATTCTTTAAAAAATTGTTTTTAAATGTTTCTGAGAACTCACGTTTTTAATGTTTTGTTGTTGTTGATCTTTTATGTACAGAAAAGTTTACAACTGGAAAATGTGAACTTTTAAAAAAAAACAACCGCATTCCTTAAGACATAAAAAAACAAACAAACTGTATCAGGGCTTTGTTTACTGACAAAATTAGCTCTGTATGCCTTAAGATTTGTATCTTTTGTTAGTTCGTTGGTTGGGGATTTTGTTGTTGTTGTTGTTTGTTTAGTTTTTTGTTTGTTTTTTTGCTGTGTTTTTATTGCCAGTATTGTTTCTTTTTGTCTTTGATTTGTTTTGTTTAAGTTTTATAAAATAATTGTTGTTCCTTTTTTTCTTGGGAGGGTTGTTTTGTTTTTGTTTTGTTTTTGTTGTTGTTGGCGGTGGTTTTTCGGTGGTTGAAAAAAAGGAGGCGGGGGTGGGGTGGGTGGAGAGGTTGAAGACGAGATTATGTTCTAGACACATTTTGTCCCCCTAATCTTAAAGTATGCATAAACCATCTCAACGAATCGCAAGTTATGCATGCACCAATATCCAAGAGACTCGACGCAAAATGATCAGCGCTTCGAAATTTTGCATTTTGATATTGCCATACATTTTCGATGACAACTTCTTTACTATTCAATCAGTACTTTTTATATTTGGACACATTGTGAAAAAATGATTAAAGTATTAGCGTCGGAAAGTAAATTAAGATTGATTGAAAAATAATGAAGTCCCGGGTGTTTTTTTGTTTGCTTCACATGATATATAAGGTAGGTTTGAACAATACCCCAGTATTATTATCTCTGAAATTCCCAGGAAGACATTAGGTAAAAATTATTTTGTTTCACCTTTGGGGATTCAAAATCAACTTTCTTTCTTCTAAGTATTTACAGATGGGTACAAAATAATAGGGACAAAACAATTTTTTTCCCTTCTTCAAAACTTGAAAATGTTCTTCCATCAAATTTTCACCAGGTATATAATTCCCAGTGATACACGTTGATGGATCCCAAAGAAATTGAAATTCGGTGACATCACCCCTGGGCACAATTTTAAGACTGTGGCCTGATAACAAAACAAAAGTGTCCTGAGCAACTGTTTATAGGGTGCCAATGTTAAAAATTAAGGCAGAGGGAAGTTGAGGAAGGCAAAGATATAGATTGGCCTTCATTACAGGATGCCAATGACAGGTACAGACACACAGGTAGTCTTTTGCAGAACAACCGAGTGCCAGAAATACCAACAGTTATATGGTAAATACACACAGGACCATTACAAGAAATGTAGATGATAAAGGATAAAGGCCCGATTTTACCCAGACTGGTGCCTATGTTATCTCCTACGAATCTGCAGGTCAGGCTAAGACAGCCAGAAGACTTCAGAGAATTTGATTGAAATAGTTTTTTTTTTCCAACAAAGAATTTTGAATTCAATATGCAGTCCCTCATAATGCCACTGTTTTTTCAGCTCAGATTGATTTAATGCATGATGACATACAATACAGCCTATCCTTATCAATCTGAATTCCTGACAAAAACCTATAGAAAATGCGTGAATGAGTTTTTAAAGGACTACACTAACAAAGAATGTACACCTCCCTGTGTGGTGGAGCTCATATTAAGACGACTAGGGAGTTTACTTGGCTGTCTGCACTTGAGCACAGTTTTTTAAAATTGTTTTAAGTTAAAGTAAGTTTCATCTCATATAAAAAGAGTTGTTTTTCTCTAGGAAGAAGGTACAGTGGACTAAGAATTGTGGAGGTATATGATCTTGTGGTCAGGCAAAATTGCTTCATCTTCATTCACGAAGGCATAAAAAAGCAATCACATTGGAAAATTAAATAATAAGAGATGTGGTCATAGGTCACAGACATGCATTGAAAAAAAGATAATAAACCAGACAAGTTAAAGGAAACTCCCACTGTCTTACTATTTTGGCATGTTATCTTCATTGTGATGTGAAAAGGTATTAGGATGTGTCTGTGCCCTAGGCCAAAACAGTGAAAGAAAACAAATGGCTGATACCTAACAGGCACCCACAAATAATTCCTGACTTCCAACATCAATGATTTTCTTCCAAATCCCAATGGCTGAGTGAATAACCAATCCCATAACACAATACAAATTGAATTTAAAAAACAAAGTGACTATATTCCCGAACACTTGGAAAAAATAAGCTCAATCCTTATATTCTCAAACACACACTGTTCGAATTTTTTGGTCATCAGCGAGAATTTGGTACCACATTGCAAGATCCTGTTACCCCATTTGAATGAGTCATAGGCAACCTCAGAGAGAATCTTTTTTTCCCTCAGAGCGCAGTCCAAAGCACGAATTGTGTTCAACATTGTCACTTGATCAATGAATGAAGTAGTACAGTGGTCTCCGCTTAACATCCACATCCTCGGGAGATGGAGAGATGTGGATGTTAGCCGGATGTGGATGTAAGATGGAGGTCAAGGGAGCGGCCTATTTCCCCATGGCATTGTACGTAGCTCAATGATAGAAAGCACAATTCTAAAGAAAAGGCGTGGCCAATGTCATTGTGAGCTGTGAGCAGATTAAGTACTGTTGGACTTACCTGTCAATCACTGTCCGGGCCCATAAAATATGGTTAAGAAGATGCGTAATGAAATGAACAAGCAACATGCTACTTCCATATTATGCAGTGGGTGGGCAAGGCAGGACGGGACGGTGTCAAAATTTTGCCTTCTCTTGTTTGGACGACGGACTGGCGCCATCTCTTCACACTTGGCAGCGCTTGTAAATAAAAGTATAGGCTAATGAATCACTAGCCAGATGGTGGGCATTATGCATTCCCCTTATTCGGCATGTCTGAAAAGAGCTACGCTTATCAATGAGTAGGGGGGTCTTGTACTGGTGTCATCACTTATCTGTTGTTTGTATGAATGGTTTGAGTGTCAGATGGGGACAAGCGTTTTCTTTTGTTGTGGATGACCAGGCAGGCATTACGGACTCCCCTTTTTCGGCACATCTGAAATGTACAGGCTATCGATTCTTTTTTTTTTGGTCGTTCAGGGGGGAAAATATAATTCAACGTTCTCCAGAATGTGGATGTTAGCCGAAGTAATGGGGGAAATGTGGATGTTAGCCGAAGTAATGGGGAAAATGTGGATGTTAGCCGAAGTAATGGGAAAAATGTGCATGTTAGCTGATGTAATGGAGAAAATGTGGATGTAAGCCGAAGTAATGGGGAAAATGTGGATGTTAGCCTACGTAGTGGGGAAAATGTGGATGTTAGCCTACGTAGTGGGGAAAATGTGGATGTTAGAGGGGTAATTTTTAAAGAAAAAATTCTGTATCCTGGAGAAATGTGGCTGTTAGGCAGATGTGGATGCAAAGCGGATGGATGTTAAGCGGAGACCACTTTAATTCCTACTCGCACTTTTTTGTACTGTCGTGAGTTGTAATCACCAGATGCCAGTCATTGCCTGCCTGGAGCTGGGCCTCCAATAGGAAGTCTGATGTCACTGGGCCTAACAGGTCTTACTTTTCATGGCCAATATTTTAAAATATCTTCATGGGGATGGACCTCACTCAAAATCTGACGGCATTTTTTAAACCTGGGACCAATATTAAGGCAAGATCCAAGCAGAATTTGATATGTTTCAATAACGAAAAAAAATGCGGGAAGATAGTTTTAAAATGCCATTCATTGTTGCATTACTGACACTACCTATTCAGACTAATAATACAGTTTTGGTGTCTCTCCAGGACAAGGACAATCTTTGGCTGGAGACCATTGTATTTCAATAAGCCTTTGCCATACATATGTCAATCCTTTGAACAGAAAAGAAAGGACTTAGTGGATTCTAATTACCACAGTACTGATTCCATTAAATATGATTTTTCAATTCATGCTTCTAGAATGTATACAATGCTTTAAACTATTCATGAGCACATTGTATGAATGGCTATAGAATAAAAATCAAAATCATAAGGGGGAAAGATAGTGAAATTTTGGAAGCATGTGGGGTACTTTTTAGCAAACATTAAAAAACTTTTATGACTTTCATTTTTGAAGTAGGCCTAATCTCTTCAAACATAGGACTACCACTATATAAAAGGAGTAGAAAACTTTTGCAAACTTATCCTACCTCAAAATCTGCTTGCAGCTCAAGTTGTTCTTCTGAATCCTTGCTCTCTTCATTCTCCTTCTTAGGCTTTATCCTCAGTGGTCGTTGAGACTTGAGTTGACTCATTTCTCGGTCATGGGCCATCTTCATCTTGAACATTGAAAAGGTCACCTGAGCACTGAAAACAGCCTCCCTGACGAGAAGTGTAGCTCTCTCAGATAAATGTTTTGGATAGTCCATTAAATTAGGCATTCTCAGCACAAGGTCAGAGATGTGCTGGGTAGGTGAAATAGAAGAATCCTGATCCTGACCTGAAGTGTCACAAGATGATACTACTTTTTTAGATAAGGACTCCTTTGAGATTGCCTCAGCCTGTAGAGCCTCACTTATTGCACTAACAAAACTGTTTAAACCTTTTTCTACAACTTTACTTTCATCTTCTGTGTCTGAATCAAGATCCAAGTCTAAGTCTTCTAAAACACTGGTGCCCATTTTCAATAATTCAGATAAGAAGTCTGAACACCCTTTCACAATAGATTTCAAAGAAAGGATCTCACCAAAGTTAGAAATGGAATTATCCAGAGACTGCACAGGAACATCAAGACTAGAGTCCCTAATAGAGCTCTGATCTTTTGCATAGGCCTCATAGTGAGCTTTGATTTTGCACAGGACTGTTTCACGATCTGTGCGCAGCGTGTTAACAATTATATCAAATTTACGTGCAGAGTTCATGTCTTTGGCTGAGCGGCATCTTTCCTTATGATGCTGAATATGCCTCTCCATGATAGTTGAAAGTTCTGAGCACATTGCGTCTAAAACACTCTCAGGCACATCAACAATTGTCATTTCTTCACTCTCCTTCCAAATAATCACAGCCAACGAATGTATCATTTGACTTTCATAGCTTTCAAGAGAAGCCATTAACCTTTTCTGTCTATCCATAAGACGATCGAAAACAAACGTATAGCCAACAGGTCCTGCTGTTAGTACCTCTGGGGATTGCTCCAGTCTAGATTTCAGCTGCCGCAAAGCAAAGGTGAGATCACCCTGCACAATAGCACGGGTCACAAGATGTGTTGGTAATGAGATTATTTCCTCAATCGAGCTGTCCAGATTTTGGCTGATATGTGAATCAATCTGGCATCGCAAGAGAGCTTCAGTTGCTAATAAAATGGATTGCATTGATGGATTAGAGTCTGAATTGTCAGTCAATGAAGAGTGAGATCTTTGATCAAAGGTATCACTGCATAATTGCGTATTCAATAAAATCTTTTCAGCAAGGAGTTCTGAGTAAGATGATAAAAGATCAGCTTGGACTGTATCAAAGTGCATAGTTTGCGTCTCATCATCAAGGCGTTGATGAAGAAATAACAGCTCTGAATTCAACGCATCAATCTCTCTGAAAAGTGAATCCTCCGGAGTCAAAAAATCTTTATTTTGTAATATATGTGCCATTTCATGTAAGATAACTGCTTCAAGGGACAACTTATCAGAATATATCTTCAATTTTTCATCATCTGTAAGTATTTCTTTTGGTCTTTCAACATCAACTAAATTGGATTTCTGTACAGTTAAGAGTCTTAATGTAGCCCAATCAGACGTAGACAATTTGGAGTGCTGTTCAATATATTCGACTAGACTTGCGAGTTTTTCTCGCACATCTTCCACAGTTGTTCCCTCACCATCATCCTCCTCACTGTCAGAATCCTCACCATCTTCTTCTAATGAATCCAGCAACTCCCCAACTTCTTGTATTCTTTCCCTTATTTTCAGCATGCAATGACTTATACCTTCTGCAGCAATGGAAGTATCCTCCTTGTTGGTTTTACTTGCTTGCAAGGGCATCTGAGGATTTGATTGGGATCTCAGAGCATTAGATACCAGAGTGAGTTTTGCCTCAGACTGTTTTATCTGAGATATAGAATCCTTTGTGACTGAAGAATGTGAAGGAAATGAGGAAGCAAGATTTTCCAACTTCATGGAAGAGTCTGCTAGTTGAGATTTGATGTCTTCCAATTTCAACACTAACCTATTGGAATCTGTCTGAGGCAAATTTTCAGACAATCCTGATGAGGATTCATCAGTGGAGGTGATGTTTTGATTTTCAAGTGAAGACAATCTTTGACTTAACTCTTGAATTTGAGTTTCAATTTCCTTCATAATATCAACAGGATCATTTGAAAAAGGATTTATTGCTGGGAGCTGTTGACAAGTAGAATCTTGGTCATCACCATTTTCACTAGACAAACAATCTACTCTAGCAATGAGTTCAATCACTTGTTGTTTGAAAGCACCTTCCATTACTTCTATTTTTTCCTTGAGTTTTGTGTAGTCCTGGTGGGGTTGATCAAAGGATGAATTCATTTGCTTTTTCACCTGTAGCAGTTCTGTAACAACCTGATCAAATTTAACTTTTAACTTCTTGTATTCAGAAAAAAGGTGTTTGTTGTCTGATGAGGCATCTACAATAATATCATGTTTATATTCCTCACCATGGGCAGGTAAAATATTTTCTTGCGGGTCCCTGAGCACATCTTGCATATTCTGACACTTTTGGCCAATGTCTTCTATTTGATCAGCAAGTTTAATTAAGTCTTTTTGGTTGGTTGATTCAGAAGCAATATAAGCATCAAAATTCTGTCGCAATTTTAAGAGCATTGAATTGACCTCTTTCAGATGAGAGTCAATCAATATGATATTATGAAGAAGGTCTTCTTGATAATCACTTGGCATGCTTGAAATACTGCTAACATTGCTCTCTTCTCGATCAATGGATGCCTTTTTAATAGTGTTCTCTGCATCTTGAAGCTTTTCCTGCAAACAGTTAAGAGCTTTTTGTTAGGAAAAAAGTTTGAATGTTTAAGTCATATTGCTTTTATGTACTAGGCATTTCAATAAAAGAAATTCCTGATCTTTGGGGTTAACTATATGATGGCTGTAGTTGGGGCACATTTTCAGTAAAAGGATCAATTTAACATGAATATGCCTTTTTCCTCCTAAATATCAAAAAACCTTTCCTCTCTTATCTGTAATATCAGATATGGCTACTCAGTATCATGATACATCAGACTTACAACTAAAAGCACCACAACAATCATTCCATGTGGACAACACAGCTGTGAGATGCCAAGCAACCCACCATTCATTTTGCCTGCCAGTCTCATCCTACCTCTGATTTCACCTTATCTGTCCAACACCATTCTCAACCTGTCCATCAAGGGGTGGAGTGAGAAAATGATGGGGTTTTTGATAATGATGTTGTCCATATTGACAAGTCAGATATCAACTGAATGATAACTTCTGTGTCCAGAGATTTGGGTAGGAGGCAAAAATACAGGTCACAATTACTAATAAGAGCTTCTCATAAATTGTTGATAACCAAATATCTCCAACATAGATTTTCAAATTGTGATTGTCCGGCACTCTGAGAGAGAAAATAACATGTCTAGTTTTTGTAAAAAGTAAGTTGTGATTGTCTAAACAGTCTTCGTCAAAACAAAATAAAATGAATAGTTTCACAGGCAAATTTTTGTTATTTCTTTTGTGATGTGCTATGTCCTGTAAGCAACAGGTTAAGAAAAGACATAATAATAAAAAAAAAAATTCTTTTACATGTTCTACAGACTAGCTGATATTTGTGATGTCAAGCATATGCAAATCTACATGTTTACTGTTTAAATTAACAATCACTTAAAGTTTACTTACCAATGCATAAGCATTATATAAATGTTTTATCAACTATATCATTATCTTTATTATTATCATCATAATTATTACTGATGTTATTGTTATTGATTGCCATGGTACCAGCAGCCAGTGGAATATTTCAGTCAATTTTAAAGCTTTAGAATCTCAAATGGTATGGTAGTAAGGACATTCTCTCAATATTGCAAATGTAAACTCTTTTGTAAGGAATCATGTAGTTTTGTTTTGTGAACAGTGTAGGGTGTTTTGGTAGAATGAATTTTATTCTTGCTGTATGATATAGCCAAAATAAGAAAAAGGACATTTTTAGCTGCAAACCAAAACCCATGCTTATTAACTTATAAAATCTAGTTAGTTCCAAATATACTGAGGGCTAACAACCAAAGCAATATATGTCTAAGATCAATCAGCTGTTGAAGTATTTGATCTAGATTTGGGGGAAGAGTGTCTGCACTGAATATAGCTTCAGCAATCCAAGGTCAGTCATTGTTCACAACTTCTGTCTAGTGTAGGTTAGGCATGTCTACCACTCTTCTCACATCCAAACATAAAAGGACGTTATTAATCTCACATCCTGCGTGAATATTGCGGAACGCTATTCACGAATTCTGTGGGATTAGTGCTGAATGCTATTCATGCATTTGTGCATCATCGTACGTCAAGATCTAGATCTAGATTTTTCTAACCATTAGAAAGCACAGCACAAATCTTCATGAGATCTTTATCTATATTACAGGTGTCTAGGGTAAAAGTATCTTTTAGGTGTGTAAATGATTAGACTCAATGTACAACAATAGCATATTATTTCTTACGTTTTTAGACACCAAAGTGGCTATCTATGTAACTAAAAAAAGTTACATGAGTTGCCATGGGGGAAACAGGAAACAGTTGCATACTGATGATTACTGATGGTGTGTTGAAACAACAACATATTTTTCCAAGAGCTTCTTCTCTCATCTGTTTTCTTCTGTAAGGATTTTTGCCATCAGAAGGGAGAGTTTTGCTGGGAGAGCCAAGTAGGTATAATTATTCAGTGGCTATCCCCCATTGGTGTGCATTGCATGACTAAAAAATAGTATCAGGGTTACTTGCTTTCCAGATGTACATAGTACTTTTGTGCACAAAAGGCAGTAGAAAATCCTGGGTGCTTATCGCGTGCACTGTATGCTTGATGGCCATTGTTAATTTATTGTTGTTTCTAAATGTTGTTTTAGTTGGGGGTTTTGTGTGTGTTGTTGTTGTTGTTTTGCTTTTGTTTGTTTGTTTGGTTCTTATTTTAAAGAGATAATTTTTTTTCTGTCTGTAAGTCATCTCTCCATTTATGTTTTGTAGGTACATAATATTGCTAGGCATATTTGAAAGAGAGGTGATAACTTTTTTGTTTGTTTGTTGTTGTTTTTTTTGTCAGTAAATCATCTCCGCTTGTAGCCTTTTGATTATATTTATGTCTATTATTTTAAATGTCTGCTTTCCACTGTAATAACTTCTTTTTCTCATCTGAAAATCTTTTCTGCTACTTCTGCTCCTTCTCTTACTTTAAAGTAGCCTTTCGTCTTGCTTTTTCCATGCGCACTGAGACGACCTTTGAAGTCGCACAGAGCCCTAAAAGATTAAATAAACTAACATTTGTGGCATAATAACGAGATCTAGAACCCAGATCCAGAATCTAGATCTATATTGAAAGTAAAGGATTCAGATGAAAGTCTAGATCTAAGTTTAAAAATGAAAATAGTGAGGCACTAGATCTAGATCCAGATGTTGGGGTAGGTTTTGTAGTTTTGCCTTATTTGTTCTGTATCTAATCTGTTCAGTTTCATGATACAGCATGTAGACTAGAGTTTGTATCATTTTGACATAGATAACAACAATTAGACAGGCTGCGATTTTTTAATTATCATCATTTTCATCGCCAAGACGTGGTTCATTTTTCTACACACTCCTGTGGCTCCATGCACAGCCATCGTTAGTGTGGCTGTGCTCTAGGCTTCCAAAAATATACTCATTTTAGACTGTGCTCCAGGGGGCGGATGATGTTTGTACTATTTTTAGATACCTCTATGCTTGAATAGCGTTCAACACTATTCACACAGGATGCGAGATTAACTACATTCAACATAAAATTTCTAGGGCATTTTGAGGTTGACTATTCTGATAAACATGGTGGAAAATGTATTCAATTGATCACAGTCCTTGTGATGTAAGTAAATGTGACCATCATTGTACATATCGTTACTGGGCTGGCAAAATGGCACATCTCATTTTCTGTACTTCAGAGATAATTGAAAAAAACTGTATCATTTCTATATTAATAGTCCAAATACCATGACAATTTTCAGAGCGGACCTTTACACTACCGAAACATATGAAAGATGGTGTGCCATTTTGCATCTGGCTCTGTGTGACTTGAGCCACTTTGCATCTGAGTTGTGTCATAATGCATCAGTTAATTTTGAGAAATGCCATTTTGCAAGTCTTATTGTTTCTTGCATTTAATCATTCTTAGGACTGTCAAATTTAGGGCATGCAATGCAATTTGCATTGAATTATACAACAATTTCTTTGCAGAATGTGGGTAATTTTATACTTTTATGAACTTCTCTATGCAGCTGTAAAAAGAATACAGAATGACACATGAGACTGCCACCCCCTCAACAGGACTGAGTAACGCACCTGAAAAAAGCGCTATTATCACATTACCACCATTTTCTAACAATTAGTCGCACAATATACTCACAATATAGTCACCCTTATAATAAGTAAAGAATTGGTAGCATGGTTGAATAAAATGAAAACTGATAGTTTGGGGCAGTGAGAAAAAATTCTGTGAGTTAAAGGAACCTATGCAATCTTCTGAGGCACAATGCGTTTAATTAAAGGAGGCTACAGAATCTTCCACGATACATATTCTATGACTTACAGGAAGCTATGGTATATTCTAAGGCCCAAAATATTGTAGGTTAAAGGAGATTATGGAATCAACTGAGGCTTAACATTCTGTACTTAAAGGAAGCTACCCAATCTTCTAAGGTTTCAGAGTTATCCTTTTTGTATGAATGATCTTCCTCTTATCCCAGTTTTTTTCCAATAGGGGTCTGCAGCAAGTCAATTATTTA
>JAOYNN010161249.1:0-11111 GCA_025770095.1 Goniobranchus kuniei | reverse complement strand
TAAATTTTATTTTTTTTTACCATTATTTGGTATTTTTTTCCTGCACAGCATCTAAAAAATTCAGGATTATTATTTAAAGCAAAACTACAATAGTTGATTGATACAATGAAGGAAGAAAACCTTGTTTAAAAAAAAATAATTCTCTACTGATATATTCGGATTGCAAAATTCTTTTCCTCCTTTTTCATTTACTTTCATTGTGAATTCGATGGGCTTCTCCAGCACGAACGAAAACACTTATCCGTGAATGATGTAAGAGTCGACTAAGGTAGCACCTTTGTTCTTGCTTTATCTTCTGTCTAGCTACTCCTTCCGGTACTGAGCCCTAAGGATATCCATAGAGGATACACTTGACGAATTGCAATCAATAAATCAATCAAACTTTTACTGAACAAAGTATCATTTTCGACAAGTACCCAGGTAAATAAGTCTAAGTCTCCAAAACAGTGTTTTTCATGCAGGTCAGGCTTGACCGGGAACACTTGTATCTTGAGCTTGCAAAACCTGCTGATTTCTTACACCTCACCTATAGATCGGGAAGATAGCGGTAAGTAATAATATTTTGTTTGAAGTCGACATAATTTCCTCCCCCTATCAAGTTTCCTGGCAAGTCCCGGAGGCGATGATGGATTTGGGCGTTTGGTAAGGCTGGAAATACATGTCCAGCTTGATAAACTAGGCAGATGTCTTTAAAAATACTGTAGGAAATCCTCTGACTCAGATGTCGAAAAAATGCGACTGATTAAAACTACGTTGTGTATTTGTATGCATCGTGTATTGAGTTTGTTTTTGTGTTTGTGTGCTTGTTTGTTTGTTTTTAAGGGTACACTTCACATGAGCCTTGTCGCACAGTTGAAAGTTGCATTCACATCCACAAATCAGTAGAAAGTTGACTTTGAGGAAATTTATTTTTACCGTTCATTTCCATAAAAAATCAAGGGGCATAACCGTTGAAATATAGCTTGTTGCCTTTCACTTATTAGAAATGTAAAGCAATTGAACTTAACGTTTTTGGAATTATTTGTTTTGTTTTTCCCTGGCTAGCATCTAAAAACATTCAGGATTATTCTGTAAGGCAAAAGTACAATAGTTGTTTGATACAATGAAAACAAGACGCATTTTTTCTTTTGATTTTCAACTGTAATATTCGGATTGCCAAACTCGTTTACATTTAATCATTTACTACCATTGTGAGTTCGATGGGCTTCTCCAGCATGAAAGAAGACACTTATTCATAAATGGCGTAAGAGTCGACTAAGGTAGCACCGTTTTCCTTTTCTGTCTTCCGTCTGGCGACTCTTTGAATCATTCCTGCACTGAGCCGTGACAACAAGCACAAAGGAAGTACTTGAATTAATTTCAATCCATCAATCAATCAATCCCTTCCTTAAAAATTATTCTTTTTGGCAATTGCCTCCACAACTGTAGTATTCATGCAGGGCAGGACGTGAACACTTGTATCTTGAATCTGCTCAGCTCTTTAAACGGCCCTTAGAGAATCAAAATACCGCTAACCCATTATATTATGTTTAAAGTGGACACAAATTCCTCCCCATCAAGTTTCCTGCCATAGGAGGTGATGGTGCATCGGATCTTTGGTAAGGCTCAATGAAAACAAATGACCAGCTTGATAAGCTAAGCAACTGGCTTTATAATAGGAGCGTAATGCTGTAGGAGGGCGTCAGATGTCGAAAAAAAAGTACGCTGGTTAAGCTATGTTGTGTGTTTGTGTGCATTGATTTTGTTTCATTTTATATTTTTGTTTGTTATTTTTTAAGGGCGCACTTGAGTTTTTCACAAAAGCCTTGTCGCACAGTTGAATGTTGCATCGACATTAACAAATAAGTTTAGTAGAGCGTTGATTTTTAGCAACTTTTATTTTTCCTTCTTCATTGCCATATAAAATCAAGGGACATAACCGATAATATATAGCTTGTTGACATTTACGCATTAGAAATGTAAAGCATCTGAACTTACGCTTTTGTGATTACTGGTTATGTTTTTTGCGCATAAAAATGTTCAGGTAATTTCTTTAAGGGGCATAATAGTTGATTGATACAATGAAGAATGAGTAGCTTTTTCTTCAACAGAAATTGCAAAATTCTTTACTATATTATATAATCATTTACTCCCATTGCTTTTTTTATCTTCTGTCTAGCTACTCCTTCAATTATTCCTGTACTGAACCGTTGGAACATCCACAAAGGAATGTACTGTACTTCATTCAATCAATCAATAAATCAAGGTAATAGGACAGAGGTTACAACCTTTTTCAATTATCTGGGTCTCATCTTTTCCTCTCATTTGATGTGGTCTAAATGTACTAGCAACTTTGCTAGCAGAGGCATGCATCTTGTATCAAGAATTCGTTAGTTATGTAATAAATACCACAGTGTGAACCTCAAAACCTTGATGAAAATATTTAATGTAAAAATCAAGCCAGCACTATTATAAGGAAACAAAATCGAGGATACAAAGAAATGCGATGAAAGGTTCATATATATGTCTCGGAAAGACAATCTTGAACTTTGCTGTCTCTAAAGAATGTGTAAGATATCTCTCTACATAGGTTATTATTATCGAGCTATAAAATTCTGGTATAAACTTTTATATTTAGAGTCAAGCCGATTGATGAAAAAATGTTACCAGCAACTATTTTTACATGATACGAGTGGTCGAAGGAATTTGGTAAGTGAAATCCAAATGCTTTTATGTTCTCTCAGATTTGGACATGCCTGGTGTGGGATTCCCAGAATGTGTAAATAAAAATGTACATGACAGCTTTAAGGGATCACCTTATCTCGATTAGTTTTCAAAATCACAACTCACTGCCTCAGAGCAGTTTGAGGTTTATGTGGATTATCACCTCAATCCTTTTGCCACCATTGTTAAAAAGAAGTGTTTTTGCCATGTTACGATGTGGTAGCTGAACAATTAGAAACAATTTTATTCGTTTCAAAATGGAGGAAGACAACAAGTGTGAAGTTTGTGGTGTCATAGATAACGAAATCCATACTCTTTTTCATTGTGAAAGATGTAATCATTTACGAGTTAGTTAGCCATGTCTTATGTAGGATTAAAGAAATAAGTCCCCAAATAAATCTTTTCATCCTTGCTTACAACAGTAAATGTGCTGGTCATAGGATTGGTTGTTTCTTTTCTCACAGGTTTATGTTTTATTGTTTTTGTTACTTGTTTCTTAAAATTACCGACTGAAGTGCATGTATAAGCTTATGTGTCTGTATTCATTGTTTTTATTATGTTATTGATAACATGATAATATGCTGTTAAAATGGAATGTCTGGGATTCCATCATTGCTATGTTCATGACCTAGCCAAGTCCTTGAAAATTGAACAAAACAAATTAAAAAAGTAAGAAACATAGAAAAACAACAAACAACTAAACAACAACCCTGAAATTAAATGAAGTACAAAGTTGATTCTGTAGCAATGTTATTTTTCTCTATTTATTTCAATATAAGATCAAGGGACATAACCAGTAAAATACAGCCAGTTGCCTGTCACTTCCTAACAATATTATAAAGCATTTGAACTAACACTTTTTTTGCTATGTTTATCCCTCTGCATCTTGAACCTGATACAAAGAAAACACTTATCCATGAATAACGTACAAGTCGACTAAGAAGCACAATTTTGTTTGATTTACATGCTTTCTAGTCACTACTTCAGTCTTCCTGTTCTGAGCTTTTAGAACATACACAAAAGATGTACTTGACTTCACTTCCTTCAAGTAATCAATTAATCTTTTACTTAAAACGATTATGTTCGACAACTGGCTCCACAATAATTATGTAAATCATACAGCGCAGGCTTGACCGTGAACACTTGCATCTTGAACCTGATAGAATCTGCTCAGCCTCCTTTATAGATCGGGAATTTATGGTAAACGTACACACAATTTTCTCTCCATGTAGTTTCCTATAACATCCTGGTGGTGATAGTGGATTTGTTCTTTAGTAAGGCGCATTGAACATAGTAAGAGGAATTAGTGGTAAAAATGTGCAAATTAGGGATGAAGCCACCATTTGTGGAACACATGAAGAGGAAGTCATAGGTAACAATACCTACTGTAGAACCACATTCACAGATTATAAATACAAAAAGTTAATTTTGGAGCAAGTTTATTATTCCCCATTCAATTCCATTATAAACTCATGGGGCATGACCGATAAAATACACAATGTTGCCTCTCACTCATTAGAAATGCAAAGGGTCTGATCTAACGTTTTGTCGTTATCTGCTATGTTTATCAACGCTTGATACCTGATACCCGATACCTGATACCTCAGGCTGTGTCCATCCATTATCAGATGTAGCTCTTCTCCGATGTTTTCAAATAATCTCTGTCTTCTGCTTTTCTCATCCAGTGTTGGTATTCTTCTGCCTTTACGATGTCGTCTTTCCTTTTTGTTTTAATCAATGTTTAGCACCGAAAGATGTTTAGCATTATTCTTTAAGGCAAAAGTACTACAGTTGATTAATACACTGAAGTAAGAACAGCTTTATATATTTCAACTTTTTAATCATTTACGTCCATTGTGAATACGAGGGAGCCTCACCAGCATGAAAAAAGACACTTATCCATGAATGACGTAAGAATCGACTAAGGTAGCACTAATTTCCTATTTTTATCGTCTGCCTAGCTATATCCACTATCTTTCATGTTTCCTATGCTGAGCCTTAAGAGCATTCACAAAAGATGTACTCGATTTAATTTCAGTCAATCAATCAATCACTCAATCACTCACTCACTCAATGAATCAACCAACCAACCAACCAATCTACCAACCAATCAACCAACCAACCAACCAACCGACCAACCAACCAATCAATCAATCAATCAATAAATCAATTAAATTCTTACTTCAAATGATGATTTTCGACAACTACCTGTGTAATTCTTGCAGGACAGGCATGATCGTGAACACTTGCGTGTTGAATCTGATAGAACCTGCTCAGCTCTTTACACACCCATTATTAATCGGAAAGATACCGAAATTTAAAATGTTTAAAGTTTCCTGGCTCATCCCGAAGGTGATTGTGGATTTGGATCTTTTGTAAGGCTCAATGTAAACAAATGTCTGCCGTAATAAGCTAAGCAGCTGGCTTTATTATACTGTAAGTGACCCTCTTACGCAGATGTCGAAAGAAATGCGACTGATGAAGTTACGTTGTGTGTTTGTGTTTATAGATGTGGGTTTGCTTTTGTAATTTTGCGTGTTTGTTTTTTTAATGGCACATTTGAGTTTTTCACAAAAGCCTTGTCGTACAATTGAACTTTGCATCGACATTCATAAATAAGTAGAAAGATAATGTTGGAGCACCCCTTGTAGATATGTAGAACTAGTAATTAATGAAGACATAATTTTCTCCCCATCAAGTGTTCTACCACATCCTGGCAGCGATGGTGGATTCGGATATTTTGAAAGTCGTAATGAAAATAACTAAGGTAAACTAAAGGTAAAATTGTACAAATTAGGTTGCCAGCACAAATTTTGATACACATTACATCGAAGTCTTAGGTAATAACACCTGCTATTGAAGCACATGCCCGAATAACGTAGAAAATTGATTTTGGAGCAACTATATTTTATCCTCTCCATTTTCATATAAATCAAAGGGCATAACCGGTAAAACACATCGTGTTGCCTTTCATTCATTAGAAATGTAAAGCATCTGAACTAACGTTTGTTTTTCTTTTCTTTCTTCTTCTTTTTTCTTTTTCTTTTTTTCTTTTGTTTGTTTGTTGTTGTTTTGTTGTTGGTGGTTTTTGTTGGGTTTTTTTTGTTTTGTTGTTGTTGTTTTGTTTTTTGTTTTTTTTTTTTTTGGGGGGGAGCACTATTTGGTATGTTTTTTTCCACCAAGCACTATCATCTAAAACGCGTTCAGGGTTATTCATTAAGGCAAAAGTACAATAGTTGATTAATACAATGAAGATAGAATGCCATATGTTTTGTTGTCAACTCATCATTCTCTGATCCGGTCGTGATCAAGCCGTCGTCCTCCTATCTGAAGAGGGATAAACACGGGACAGTCCTGATATAACCATACGCTCGGTTGTCGAGTAGGTTGAAAGGGGCCCGGTGTCTCCTGCACGGATGTAATTTCGGAGCATTAAACGGTCAAACCCCAAAGCCCCTCCCCCCCTCCCCCCTGTTGTCAACTGAAATATTCGGATTGGAAAATTCATTCGCTTTTTACTCATATACTCTCATTGCGAGTTCGATGGGGCTACTCAGCCACGAAACAAGACATTTATTCATGAATGAGGTAAGAGCAGACTAAAGAAGTACCGTTTTCTTTTTTCTACTCTTCTCTCTAGCTCTATCCACAAAGGATATACATGTACATCACTTAATTTCAATCAATCAATCAAGTAATCCTTTAATTAAAATGAAAAGTTTCTAGAGCTACCTCCACAATTGTGTAATTCTTGCAGGACAGCCTGACTGTGGACACGTACATCTTGAATCTGATAGAACCTGCTCCGTTCTTTACACCACCCCCTCCCCTTCTTTACAGATCGGCAAGATACCGGTAATTATTGTTTAAAGTGGACAGAATTTCTTCCCCATCCAGTTTCCGGTCACATCCCAGAGGCTATGGTTGATTTGAGTCTTTTGTAAGGCTCAATTAAAGCAAATGACCAGCTTGATAAGAAAAGCGGCTATTGGCTTTATAACACTGTAGGAAACCCTCAAATGTCGAAATATAATACGACCGATTAAGCTATGGTGTACGTTTTTATGCATGGATTTGGGAGTTTAGTTAACGTTTTTTTATGTGTGTGTCTTTGTTGTTTTTGTTAAGGGCACACTTGAGCTTTTCACAAAAGCCTTGTTGTACAGTTGAACGTTTCATCGACATCCACAAATAAGTACAAAGTTGATTTTGGAGCAACTTCGCCCCCCCCCCTACCCATTCTCATATAAAATCAAAGAGCATAACCTGTAAAATACAGCAAGTCGACTCTCACGTTTATAGTGGTTTTTTTAAGGCAAACTACAACAGTTGATTTACACTGTAAAAAGAGTAGATTATTTCATTTGATTTGTAGCTGCAATATTCGGATTACAAAATTCTTTTACTTTAAATCATTTACTCCCATTCTCGGTTCGAGGGGGCTTCTCCAGCACGAAAGAAGACAGTCATTATCCATGGATGACGCAAGAGTCGACTAAGGTAGCACAGATTTCCCTTTGTTGTCTTCTGTCCAGTTAATCCTTCAATCATTCCTGTATTAAGCCCTAAGAGCATCCCCAAAGGATGTACTGGACTGAATTTCAATCAATCAATCGATTAATCTCTTTCTTGAAATCATCCTTTCCGACAACTGCCTCAACAACTATCTAAAGTATGCTTGTCAGGGTTGACCGTGAACACTTTTATCTTGAATCTGATAGAATCTGCTCAGCTCTTTACACACCCCTTATAGATCGGGAAGATGCCGATAATTAATGTGGACAGAATTTTTCTCCTCTCCTGGTGGCGATGGTGGATTCGGATCTTTTCTAAGGCTCAGTGAAAATGGTTAAGGGTATTTTCGGTAAAATTGTGCATATTAGGGTTGAAAGAATAATTTTTAGTACACATGACCTGGAATGCCTATTTCCTCGCCCCCCCCCTCCCTTTGTGTACAAAAATCCTCTGTAATCTGGATAGCAAGTGACCCAGATAGTATCCTTAAGTCATGCAATGCACAGGAATGGGGGACAGGCACGGAATAATGCCTACTTCCCTCTCCTAGCAAAACTCTCCCCTCTGAAGACACAAACACACACACACACATACACACACAAGAATGCCCGACAAAAGAAGACATTTTTTCATTCACCCATTAGACATGTAAAGCATCTCAACTAATGTTTTTTGTAAATTATTTGTTATGTTTTTCACAACTAGCATCTACAAACGTTCAAGTTTATTCTTTTAAGGCGAAACTACAGTCGTTGATAGATACAATCAAGCAAGACTAATTTTTTTTCTTTTGGTTTTCAACTGAAATATTCTGATTGCAAAACTCTTTATTGTTTTGCTCATTTACTCCCATTGTGAGTTTGAGAGGGCTTCTCCAGAACAAAAGAAGACACTTATCCATGACTGACGTAAGAGTAGTAATGTTTTCCTTATTTTATATTCTGTCTAACTTAATTACATCTGTATTTCATGTCTCCTGTGCTGAGCCCTAATAGCATACACCAAAGATGTGCTTGAGGTAATTTCAATCAATCATTTATTCCCTTCCTTGAAATGGACAGAATTTCCTCCCTATCAAGTACCTTGCTACGTCCTAATGACGATGGTGGATTCGGATAGTTTGTAAGGCACAATGAAAACACTTAGAGGAAATAGGGTTAAAATTGTGCAAAATAGGGTTGAAAGCATCGTTTTTAGTATATATAACCTGGGGGTCAAAGGTAACAATACCTACTATAGAACCACATTCACAAATATGTAGAAAGTTTGATTTTGGAGCATCTTAATTTGTCCCTATTTATTTTCGTATAAAAATTAAAGGGGCATAATCGGTAAAATACCTGGGCACAGATGGCTCAATGGTTAAAGTGCCGGCTTGGGATTGAGATGTTCTGAGTACGTTTCCCGCCAGCGACTACTTGTGTTTTGGTTTCCTTAAACTTAAGCTAGGAAAATTTACCTTAATTACTTCACTCGTCTCAAGTGTTAAATGAGCACATAGCAATAGGTTGCTATAGCAGCACTTACTGTGCCACACTTTAGTGTATACTCCCAAGGCAGAATGTCTGCAATGGGATAAAGAATTGGAAAGCCGCTATCTAAGTGTCATCTTTATAACACGTCTTGTTTCCTTTCAGTCATTAGAAATGTAAAAGCATCTTAACAAATGTTGTTTGTTTGTTGTTTTTTTTTTGTTGTAGTTTGTTTGCCATTATTTGTTATGTTTATCCCCGCTAAGCATCTACAAAGGTTCTGGATTATTCTTTAAAGCAAATCAATATTTATACAATGTAGAACGAATGGCTTTTGTTATTTTCAAATGAAATATTCTAGTTTCACTATTTAATCAAATACTTCCATTGTGGGCTCCAGCACAAAAGAAGACATTAATTCTTCATTAATGACGTAAGAGTCGACTAAGGTAGCACAGTTTTCCTTATTTTATCCTCTGTGTATCTACTCTCTCAGTCATTCCTAAGCCCTAGAAACATGCACAAAAGGTGTAGTGCATTAAATGATATCAATCAATCAATTAATCTCTTCCTTAAAAATATAATTTTCCACAACTGGCTACGCAACTGTGTAAATCATGCAGGGCAGGCTTGACCGTGAACACTTGCATCTTGAATCTGATAGAATCTGCTCAGCTCTTTACAACAACCTTATAAATCGGAACGAAAATAGTAAGATTGTGCAAATTAGATTGAAACCACCACTTTAGGTACACATGACCTGGAAGTCACAGGTAAAAATACCTGCTATAGCCAAATTCACAAACAAGCAGAAAGTTTATTTTGGAGCAACTTTATTTTTTCAATATTTTTTTATAGAATCAAGGGACATAACTAGTAAAATACAGCTCGTTGCTTTTCACTCACTAGAATTGAAAAGCATCTGAAGTAATGTTTTCTGCTTTTATTTGCTATATTTATTTCCGCCTAACACCTAAAAAAAAGTTCAGGATTATCCTTGGCAAAAGTTCGGAAGCTAATTGACACAATGAAAAAAGAATAGCCTTTTCTTTCATTTACTTTTTACTCATTTACTTTCATTGTGAGTTCAAGGGTGCTGCTCAAGCACGAAAAAAGACATTTAGTTATGATTGACACATGAGATGACTAAGATCACACTGTTGTTCTTGGTTTGTTTTTTTTTCATTTCTATAAAAATATACATACAGGATGTACTGCACATTAACTTCAATCAAAAACTGCATTAATCCTTTAATTAATATGATCATTATCGACAACTGCCTCCACAACGGTGTAGATCGTGCAGGGCATGCTTGAACGTGAACAGTAGATACATCTTGAATCTGATAGAATCTGCTCAGCTCTTTCTACAACCCTTGTAAATCGGGATGATACCGGTAATTAATGTGTGCAGAATTTTCTCCCCATCAAGTTTCCTATCACAACCTGGTGGCGATGGTAGGATCAGATCTTTTGTAAGGCTCAATGGAAGTAGTAGGGAATAAGCAGCAAAAGTGTGTAAATTAGGGTTGCAAGCCCCATTTTGGTACAATAAACTGGAAGTCATAGATAACAATACCTGCTATAGGACATATTCACAAATAAAGAAAGAATAAAATTTCTTTAAATTTTCACCTTCAATATTCGGATTGCCAGATTCTTTTACTTTTTAATAATATACTTCCCGTATGAGTTCGAGCGAGCTTCTCCAGCACAGAAGAAGATACATATCAATGAATGCTGTAATAGTCGACTAAGGTAACACTGTTCCTTGTTGTAACTTCTGTCTAGCTACTCCTTCAATATTTTCTGTACTGAGCCCTAAGAACATCAGCAAATGATATACTGGACTTCTTTAAATCAATCAATCTTACTTAAAATGATCATTTTCGACAACTACTTCCACAACTGTGTAATGGGTGCCAGGCAGGCATGACCGTGAACACTTGAATTTGAACCTGATAGAAAGAAGACACTTATCCATGATTGACGTAAGAGTCGACTAAAGAAGCACTGTTTTCCTTGTTTTATCTTTTGCCTCGCTATTCCTTCAGTCATTCCTGTCCTGAGCTATATTAAAATCAAGAAAGGATACACTGCCCTTTATTTCCATCGATCAATCAATTAATCTTTTAACTAAAATTATCATTTTCGAAAAGTACCATCACAATTTTGTAAATCATGCAGGGCATGCTTCACCGTGATCATTTGCACCTTGAATTTGACAGAATCTGCTAAGCTGTTTACACTCGCCATATAAATCATGATATCGATAATTAATATGGACAGAATTTCCTTCTTATCAAGTGGATTCGGATCTTTTGAAATGCGCTGTGAAAATAACTAAGGGAATTAGCGTTAAAGTGGTGCAAATTAGGGTTGAAAGCACATGACCTGGAAGTCATACCTGCTATAGAAACA
>JAOYNN010161138.1:0-11111 GCA_025770095.1 Goniobranchus kuniei | reverse complement strand
AATGTAAAATTTACTGAAGGTTAACAGAAGTGAACATACTTCAAAGTGATGTAAACATAAACATGGATTTTTCAATGTAGTATGACTTATAAGTCTGCAAATTTTGTTTTCCAGTTTTCTCAAAAGGACTAAAACCCAACATCTCCTGTTTTTCCCTCAAGTTCTTCAATTATGTTTATGTTTGTAACACATTGTTCATAATTATGTTACAAATAGCTAAAAAGTATTAAAAAAAACAAACCCCAAACCAAACCAAAACAAACAAACAAAATGAAGCTTTCTTAAGAGAGTTGTAAAGGTTTCTGGCTTTCAAAAGCTAGGAGCCTTATATAAAAAGAGCAGTCAAAAAGAAATGCAAGTGGGTGTGTAACCCAAACAAAATTTGACATAATGACATGTTTCACACCTTAAAATACAGCTAACGATCTCATGAACAAGTTCCTACTCCTCCATAAAGTCTCCTTTTTGCTCTACTATTGCTGTCTACCTTTTAGTAAGGCTGCTGCTTTTAGCCATTTTTAACATCAGTTTTGACGTCCTCGTAATCTTCAGAATGTTTCAATGACTTTTTCAACGGATCATAAAGGTGATGCCATCCGGAGAATACGGTGAATGCAGCAAAGCAATGCATCCAAAAGAATTGATTATCTCCATAGTTCCATACTTCCTTTCCAAGCTTTGTTGACGTTTTTAGTCGTACTTTGAGTGGATTTTTTGAAAAGTAAACAGCGCGTTCAGACTGTAACCATAGTTATTCGTCAAGCCTAGTTTCGCTGTAAATCCTAGCCCTTCAACTAGTGGTCGCCTAATAACTATTACTGCTCATCTAGGTTGTTTATTGATTGAATAGTGTATGGGAGATGACAATGAGCCTTTGACAAGGTCAATCTGGATCTCAATGTCTAGTTCTGGTTCAAGTTCTAGATCTAGCTCTATGTCTTGAACTGACTTTTGACAAAATGAGGCTGAAAGTGAAAGTGATAGTAAGCTTGAATCGTCTCAGTCAGACTATGTAGCTAGATCTAAATCTAGATCCAGTGATCTAGAACTTTTACAAAAAAATCTAGGCCTAATACTGTTGTCATTGTCAATGAATTGAATAGGGTTACAGAAGGGAAAACAATAAATTCCTTTTATGACACTAGAAATATGGTTTCTTTTCCCGGTTCGCATCATATATATGGATTGACTCTGGACTTCATTTTTGAGTAAATTTAAGACCAAATGCTTTGAAATTTGTTATGAACATTATTTCCTTGATTATCTACGAAAATAAACAGCTTAGGCTGATTGGAGTGATACATGGACAACTTTTTTGTCAGGTAAGTGGTAGATAAATGTCGACAACTTTTTTCTGACATGTATGATACCATTTCTGAACTTTGTTTTTGCTACAAATGCACATACAAGACATAATTTCTTCAAATAATCCTATTCTTCAATCAATTCCCTTCAAAATGATATATAGGTTGATTGGGTTTGTAACTTTGTTTGGGTGTTATATGCATTTTTGCAAAGTCCCAACTGCATAAATTTTCACAGGCAAAAGCTGCCTGGTATAAAGGGGAAAAACCCTTGGCGTGGAAAGAGTTAAGAAGTATGTGATGAGATCAGAGTAAAACCAGAACTGTTGAGGTATAAAAAGTCAAGAAAGTTCCTTAGCCATACTAAAGGACATGAATCCATACCAAAACTTCTCCTTGACGGAATGGTGGAAGGGAAAAGACCAGGAGATAGACCAATGAGATCCTGGATAGATGATGTCAAGAGTTGGGGGTACTTACTACAGCAGAATGCAACACAATAGCCTAGGACAGAAAAGGAATGGAGGACCATTTCAAGCCGAACTCAGTTTATGTGATAGCATCAGAACAAAGGAACAAACACAAACATTAAAAATATAAAGTCATTCCTCAAGGTCAAAGATATCAGTGAGAATTACACTACGAATGTCCTAGAATAAGGTCGCCATCATTTTTCTGCCTGATCTTTTAGGTCAACATTTCTTCGACCGTAGTCTTTTGAACCCTGCTCGCCCAGCACTTAAAAACCCCTTTCCCTGAGCTTCCAAGCAAAAGCCAGCTAATTGTGACCTTTTTACATTATAAGAATGATACAGAGAGCAAACATGACAATGGAGAACAAGATCATCAAATAGCAGACAGAAATAAAACTAATACCGTTTATTACATTTTATCTCCAAAATTGGACCTTGCCATGCCATTCTGCCCAGCACTTGAATGAAGTTTTTTCACTCTTTTGAAGGGGCAGTCTTTGTAGATAATTTCAGGATGTAATTTCATATAATTGTTGTATTTCTTTTCACAAAAAACACGACATTGTGTGTGGAAGCACCATGAGGGAATATTGGTTGGTGCAAACCGACATTTTGAAGGCAAAGTGGCATGTCAAGGGCCTGCCTTTTTTAAAGATTTGCAACACGTGTGTCATTACCTAATGATAAAGAGATTGTTTCATTGAATTTATTGAGAGTTTTTTGTCTTACTGAGCTGTTGCATGGGAGGAATGACTTTTTGATGACAAATGCATATGTGCCCACATAATCATCTTCACAAACAAATGATGAGCCATCGGTAATGATCATTTTTGTCAGTTCCACCTATAAATGCAATATATTCCTAGACAAGAGTTGGAATGTCAATGGTTTTTTAAAGTGCCATCTTTATTTCTTCTTTCAGGCATATCAAAGACGACTATCATGAAAGTTTGATGCGAAAAATACTGGTTTCCTGTCCTGCCACATGGCATATGATCAGATTCCTAACCTCATCGCCTGTGAACCAAACATGAGGCCTTTTTGATTTCGATGAGGAAGGTTCAACTTCGCTTGATCACTTCATCTTGAAAATAAAGGGAAACTGGAATTAGACCAGTTGAAACAGAGGAAATCATACTGTACCCTATTCCAAGTAAGCTTTAGGAGGTTAGAGTTCACTATAAAGGTCATCTAAACGTTGTCCGGGACTGTTGGGTTGGTAGTAAGTTTATTCAAGGTCTACCAGTCGATAGGGTAATAGTATCCGGAAATCCCGCCTGGTTGGGTTCAAAGGGTTAGAGATGATGGATGTCGTCAATTCCATTGACAGCAGCTTAAATCCAGTTCATAATGAGGACTCCATGTTTCATTGCCCGAAAAAGATTCTGTGTAAGACTGATTCATCTCTGTCAAAAATTGCAGAAGACAAGTAAGACAATCCACACTTTTCGTTTTTTGATCGAATACCATTTGGTTGGGTATCCACCAAGCACAAACCTTTGAGTATCCAAGTGAATCAATTAGGCAACGTGCACTTCCTTGGCTTACATCCAACTCTGATCCAAGATTACCCATTGAAACCTGCTGGTTTTTCCCCATCAGTTAATCTGCTTTCGGTGTATTGGTGGTGTTGACACTAACTGATGGACATACAGAATGACCCTTATCCAACACATTTGGAATAGCTCTTCATTGTCTTCCTCATGTGTTTTGACGCATCTACAACACCTGTATACAAAAGCTTTTATGAATTTTATTCAGGCTTTTGCCATCCAAAAGGAAAAATCAATAACTCCCTTTTTCTGTTTTTTGGATGGCTTTAGTCGCTAGTTTAGGCATCGTTGTGCCAAATTCGACATCATTTTGAAGAATAAGTTTGGTCAGGAGAAAGCTACTTGCATGACCTACTGATTATTTATATATAAATAATTAGAGATATCTACCTCTCAAGCAGACTTCTTTTATTGTAAAGCATCATTCTTTGAATGTTGAATGGGGTAATAATAATAATAATAATAATAATAATAATAATAATAATAATTCTTTTGTAGCGCCCTACCCCATAGGTACAGGCTCTAGGCACTTTCCAACAACCACCTATAAATGCAGAGACTACATCATACACACACAATGAAAAAACAAATTCTTTACCCCAAAAAAGTTGGGTACATTCCAACAGTATGTATCTGCCATTAAAATAGCACCATCAGATGCACAATTTGGCAAAGCTTCTAGCTATGGCCTACTCTAAAATGATCCATAACCACAAAATGGTCACATCTCTTGTTTAGAGAGAAAATTGGGAGGCTTTTATATAGACTACAGCTACCTTCGATTTCATGTAGTTGATTAACTTCTTCACCAGACTAATTAAAAACCAAGATTCAATGTTTTATTCTTTAAATTTCATCCTTGCATTCAGGTTTTAACATAATTTACCTGTTCCTTCCATGTGATCACCCATCCTCTTGCTTACAAGGCAAACAGTCATTGTAAGGATCTGGCACTTCCTCTTCTTCATTGTTTAGAACTGAAATTCATAGAAAGTACAAAAGTGAACCAATAATTTGAGAAAGAAAAAAAAAGCATTCCACAAAAAACCTTTTGACGCAGAAGACCTGAACTTTATCAGTTGACTGGTACACAATTTAGCTATTGAGCCCATCAAATGCAAGTGAAATATTAATCCAGGAAGTGCATATCTTCATCTGCACTCATTATACCATTTTTTTTTAGTTAAATCTTTTCACAGATTTTTAAAAATTCATTGTTTATGGCTTAGAGACTTCATCAACCATATGATGTAATTTGGTTGAGAGACAAATTTTTCATCTTCATTTATCACTCAGTAACGCCTCCAAATCTCACCATACGCATAACACATTCAATCTATAATCAAGAATATAAATTTCAGTGAGACAAATTGATTTTCTTCAATCACCCACTCACAGCAGCTCAGTGAATGATGAAACAAATATCTTTTTGTTGGTTATGCAGTATTATTTAACAAATGGATAACTATTTCACGTGAAGGTGCATTCAAGTGACGACGATAAGAATGATGATTTGAGACTTGAGGCTCAACGCACTGTAATTATGTATGCCCGGCTGACAAACTAAAAATATCCACCCAAAATGATGCAAATATGAGATTTGGCTTTAAAAAAGAAAGGAAGGATATGAGCTTATCTTTCAAGGGACCTAAATAGGCATTATGAAAACTGCATTTATTTACATGGACAAGCTGAAAAGATGCAAACTAAACAAGAAAAAATCAAAGTTTGTCCTCCTCATTTCTTATCATTGACAAACTAGCCATAAAGCAAAAGCCTAAACCGCATCACTGCTGTTAAAGAGAAACAAAAGAAACAAGCTGACAGGTCGTTTTCAGTTCCCCATTGTTTGAGTCGTGATGATGTAGCTAACTTCCCTCAAAGGCTAACACATACACATCTGCACAAGCAGTGTTCATTGCTCCTGGAGAGTTACCTGAAAATAATGAAATAATGAGATACATGATTATAATTCTGACAAATGTAAAATAGAGATACAAAAATAAATAAAAGAAAGATTTAGTCATGGAGATCAGGATGTCAAAAAGGTTGAAAACAATGTGTTGTCAGTATGAAAAAAAACAAACAAACAAAAAACAGACAAACAAACAAAGGGAAATTAATGATTATTTCAGCAAATATGGCTAACAGTATAGGAGAGAATAAAAATGACAATTGAAGGAAGCTGGATGACTCCACCAAGGGATGGTTACAAAAATAAATAAAATAAATTAATTAATTAAAGGCATTTAATTGTCTATGGTTCTTCCGTTTGCCCCAGCTATTCTCAAGTGTCTAAAGAGGGTCTTAAGCTTGCACATGTCACTTACACAGCACAAGGCGTTCCCCCCAAAAATACCCCTGAACTAACAAAATCCAATAATTCAGCCAAATATTGAGTATAATTATAATATTTTAGCTTAAGAATTTACAGAATGTAGACAAAACCTCTAGCACTTGGAACAGCAGCTACAGATTTGCACCTCATAATTAATTGTCATGCTTACATACATCACATGATGCTATGACAACCACCGTCCTATAGAAATGTGACAAGTAGCTTTGAATCTCATAAATGTCAACAAGACTTCCGCTTTCCAGCAAGAACTAACTAGCACTCACTACTTTTAGTGATAAATTAGAACGTGGAGGAGATCAGTTGCCAACCAAGAGCTCAGACCGTTCACAACACTTCTGAAGTTAAACATACCCTGTCCAATTCTCGCGTATATCTTCCATTTACTTTTTCGATGTTATCTGAAGCTGATCAACTCATGAATCAGCTCTTCATGGATATACAGTTTGTATTAATGTAGCCTTCTATATTGAGAGACAAGTAACATTTTCTCAAGAATCAATTCTAAAGGATCCAAAGATCCAAACTATAAACTATACCCTTCGCACTCACCCTCAAGGAGATCTTACGAAGGTTGATAATTGTTATACGACCTCAACTCGACTGTCCAAGAGCTAACCTAAAGTGGTAAAAGGGGTATCACTGTTTATATTATACTGACTTCTACAAATATCCTCATTATTTGACATTTGAATAATAATAATAATACAAAATTTAAAGTACAAGAAGTGCAATTCTTGTCTTTATACTGCCATCTACAACTCTTGTCATTATTTGACTATTGGAATTATTCATATGAATCTTTATAAATAAGAGCGGTGGGGGAGAGTTTCAATACCAATCTCCTCCTAAACTACAACACCGATCAGCATGCGCTTTTCGCTAAAATAATTATAAAAAATCTGTTGTGTTATAGGCCGATAAAAAAATAACTCAAATTAGTCGGCAAATATATGCACTCACAAAAACTTTGTGTTTGAATCGCTGCCGTTTCCGATTTGTATTTTGAGACATTATATAATCTCGCCCGTGATTTGCACACCTTTGTCACCCAAATGAAACCGGTTGGTTCACGTTCATCACATAAGGTCATGGCCTAAGCCTACCAAGTTTGGGAATCACATGCCACAATGATAATAGAACTAGGCCCTGCCTCAAAGAAAGAAAAGAATTTCTCTCATTTAGAGAGATATATGAACCCAAACCTTTGAGGCAGATCAAGAATGCAGATAAGAGATTGCTCTCGTTTCGCGATCGCAGGTCCCTGGTGAGCATAGACATTAGATAGATCTAATTTCAATAACAGAAGATCTAAAAGACCGAGGGCCAGCTAAATTTAGGCCCAAATACAGAGACTGATAGGCCTAACGGAGATCTAGAATCTAGAGCTCTAGATCTAGATTAGATCTATATCTATACTCAGGTCTCTACTCAGAGCCCAGATAATGACTCCATCCTCTCAACAAAAAACAAACTCGAAGAGTGGGGTTTCCAGCTAGTAATAATATATTACAGAGGTAGACTATTCAAATAAAACAATGGCTTTGAATCAACGTGCGTTCTTATTCGAGAGAGTACAGCAGTGGACAAGAATGAATCTCGGTGTCGGTTAGTTGTACACAAAGATATAACGATAACGTCTACCGGAAATTAAAAATTATGAATTCCTTATTTAGAAAATGATCTGTGTTGTTAATCATGTAATACTATTAATCATAGTGTTTACCCCAAAACATAGTCCATTTCTCTTCCATTTTCCTCCCACGCATTATGCACAGTATCCACCGCTGTCTTGGAGAAATTGCGTCATTTCCTACAAGGCAAACACACTCCTTCCCATCCCCACGCCCCCCTTCATCTAAAAAAATACCCAATTAAAAATAAACAACCAAATACAGGTATGCTACATCTACCTGTGTTTAATGAGGTGTTCTCGCTGTTTAGCTTTATCTTTATGTTTTGCGCTTTTCCTTCAAGCGTAAAAGAAACCAGTCTGGGTCTGGAATCAGAATCATGAATCGCTAGCAATTGCATCATTCTATGCCATTTGATTCGTTCGAGAGAGAGAGAGAGAGAAAGAGAGAGAGAGAGAGAGAGAGAGAGAGAGAGAGAGAGAGAGAGAGAGAGAGAGAGAGAGAGAGATGTATATTATCATTATTTTGCCTTCCACTACAGGAAATCACCCTTAGGTGGTTCTACAGACAGCAGGAATTTCCCATCCGGGGTTTTTCCCAAGCGAAGTTGAATTTTGTTTGCGCAGTAGTAGTTTTCAGTGTAGCCTCTCGATGACTGGGTTGTCCGATACAACCAGGTGATGAATTGTTTTATGTTGGTATTTTAAAAATGTTTCTGATTTTTATTTTGCTAAGTTATTATTTTCTAGGTTTTAACAACTTGTCTGTTTCCTTGTTTTAGTTGATTGCCTCGCAGAGAATCCGATGGTCTAGCGGTAGAATGTCAAACCTAGGAACCGGAAGGTTGCCAGTTCGATCCTCGGCAGAGTTATACCTAAGACTTTGAAATAGCAATTTGAAAACTGTCTCACTTGGCGTTCAGCATTATGATCACAGGTCTTACTTGTGTCAATATACATAACTGAGCAAGTCATTCGAATTGGGGGCACAGATAGCTCAATGGTAAAAGCGTCGGCTTGGTACTCGGAGGTCCCGGGTTCGATTCCCGCCAGCAAGTACTTTTTTGCGTAAGCAAGAGAGTTTACCCTAATTGCTTCACTCGACTCAGGCTTTCAATGAGTACCTAGCAATAGGCTGGTATTGTTGTTCAAAATGTGCTACACTTTACTGTATACTTCCCAAGGGGTATGCCTGCTATGGGGTATAGTATTGTAAAGCGCTTTGAGACTGTTCGTAGAACGGTGGAAAGTGCCATATAAATGCAATCTGTATCTTTTTGTACTTTACCTTATGTCTCATGTGACAGCATAGTACTGTCGCTGAGATAACCTTCGATGTTGAAAAGTGGCATGAAACCCAGAATATGACAAAATAACTGCGAAAAAGCTCTTTTTTGCGCATTACTAGTACATATTCAAAACTTAAGCACCAGCTAAAAGCCCGTCCATGGTCACAAGAATAGGTACTTTACCCCACTTCTTCACTAGACACAATTGTATTCATTGTACTTGATTCGTATACCTTTGAATATGTTGCTGTTGCATGGGTAATTTTTTGTTACTGTGCACAAAAACTGTTTTTTCAACTTAGATCAAACCTTTTTCCATTGTCACAGATTCATAGACAGATTTGGTAACTGGGTCTAAATGATCAACAGAACTGTAGCTTACTGGCGATTAGTTACTCCAGCCTTCCTGACATATCGGGCCATCCACTTCCTTCAGTCACTTCTGCAACCAGCCAACTTCTTTCTTCTCTGCCAATGGTTGCTCTTCAGGAGATTCTTGGTCGTACTCTTCCTACTTTTACTCCGGTGGTATCCAGTGAAGGACTTTCTTTAGTGTTTTCTCAGATTCCATTCTGATGACGTGGTCAAACCAATGTAGTCGTCTTGTTTGATAAGTTGCTGTGATTCCGTTTTGTTCTGTTAGTTTGTACATTTCTCCATTTATTGTCTGTCTGTCTCTGAATGTGATGTCCAGCATTCGTTTTTAATATCTTAAACAAAGGCACCCCATTTAGTTTCTTTTCAAGACATTTGTGTATGTGCCATGTGTCAACGCCATATGGTTAAACTGATACTCGTTGGCGCAGCGAGCCAAAATACCTGCCACGTTTTATTTTTCCTCCTAGTTGATGGGGTTACCTTGTTAAGCACTAAGAATGGTGCATAGTGTATTATATATTGTAAATATGATAGAAAGTCTCTCAAGGTTTATATGTCATCTTTATAACCAAGAAAAAATTATTTCTAGAAGAACTCCAATGAAGACGCTCCGGATGAAATGGCAGCGTGAAATGGTCAGGGCATTGGTCTTGTAACCGCCGGTTTCGAGTTCGAGGCAGGGCCACACTGTGGTGATGTTTGGTACTTGGGAAAGGCTATTTACATACATTTCTTCACCTCGCTCAGGTGTTATTGAGTATCCGACCATAGGTAGAGGAGAATCTTGTCAGTATGCTATGGCAAGTGCGCCTGTAAAATGGCTGCATCTCTGTACACTCCAAATGGAGTTCAGAAGGTATTTGGTTAGAAAAGACCTGTCAGGGAACATATGTAAAGCGCTCTAAGCACATTTATGGATTTAGCGCTATATAAAAATAACTCAGAAAGCTCAGAAAAGTTAAAAAGAACAAAATATATACATATAATTTAAATTATCTGACCGAGCGCAGGTACGAGAAGGAACGAGGGGTAACAGCAAAAAACAACAACAAAACAACAACAAACAAACAAAAAACTGTTCCAACTAGGCCCCAAGTCAAACTTGACGAAACATAGTTTCTGCATCAGAGTGGTTCAACTTTGGAACAGCCTTCCAGAAAGTGTGATATCGTCAAGATCACTGAATGAATTCAAGAACCGACTTGATAAGTTGTGGGAGAAAGAGGAGGCTGTATACATCTATAAGGCCACCATCAACTTACACCGAAACGACGAAAAAACAAGAATCCAGCGAAGAGGATCAACAGAACCTGTGCTGGAAATCAACTCTAAGTAAAAGTCAAAACGAACATAAAAATGTCCATATCATCATGAAAAGTGCATAATTTGGCAAATATGCCTCATCTAAGCATATGATATAAATGTCATAACTGAAAATCAAATTATTGTACCAGTTTTTGTTTAAATTGTGGGCCTTTTTTTTTGTTGTTCTGTTTTTTTAAGCTTTCAGACTGTATATTTGAGCTGCCGTATTGCTATCTGAGACAAGCCCCTTACTAAATTCAAATGACGATGTACACCATGACAAATAATCTTCAAAAACTCTTGCATAATGATAAAACAGAGCTCTTAGAGCAAACAGAGCTCTTAGAGCGTTGACTGCCATATTTATTTCCTTTTAATAAAATTGAACCGTTCAACAAAAGAAACACATAATATATGTAACATTGTAGGCCTATCATGTCAGAAGCTTATGCTTCGAATTTACGTTTTTGATAAAATTGCATTCTAGTGCATAATGTGTCCTATCTGCAATATGGCATGTTAGAATTATTTAGAGCTGGGTGTGGTTGAAATGAAGATGCCAGGTTCCTTATGGTAAAGAGGGGTGGGGTGAGAGAATTAACGAGGTTTGACAAGATCATAAATGTGCACATTAGAGAAAAACTCAAGGTAGACAGGTTTGGAGATAAGTTGGGAGGATCTAGATTGACCTAGTTTTGTCGCGTCCAGAGGAGAGATGAAGAGCCAAAATAACAAAAACATTCAGTGATGATGATGATGATGATGGTGATGATGATGATGATGATTATGATGATGATGATGATGATGATGATGATGATGA
>JAOYNN010161028.1:0-11111 GCA_025770095.1 Goniobranchus kuniei | reverse complement strand
TTTAGTGACTGAATCATACTTGGACGTTTAGTTACTGAATCGTCCTTGGACATCCTGTAAGCCACCCGCACATTATTCCATGACTCCTGGATGCCTCATGCAGCTTTAAGGCTTTTCTTGGATGACCGTCCACATGAGAGATCTTTCGTGTCTTTTGATCCCATAAATGCTTAATTGGGTTCAAATCGGCATTGATACTTGACCAGTCGAATGTGTGACTATTGTTTTGATCCCCAAAAGCAATTCATTAATTTGCTACATGAGCTAGGACGTCACCTTGCTGGAATATGCGTCGTTATCTAGCCAAAAATGGTGGGACATGAGGCCAGAGGATTTGCTCAATGTAAATGTCCAACGTAATGCTTCCACCACGTCATCCACGGAGATTTTGGAAGAAGATAGGTCCAATAATATGTCTTGCACTAAGCTTGCCCCAAATCATGACGTATGCTCCTACCAAGGATCTTGCTCCAAGATGCTTACACGTTCAAATCTTGTAGCACTCGTAGGAAAATTATCATTCGTCCATCGGCCCGATGTATAGACACACAAGACTCGTCGCTGAAAAAAAATGTTGTCCCATTGTCTCCGGCTCCAGTTCCGATCAACAATGGCCCATTCGTTTTGGCATTCATGTGCCAATCAGTCAATTTTGGTCCTCAGTAAGGTATTCCACAGTGAATATTTGGACCATCAAAAATCGGTTTCACCGTCTGTCGACTGATAGACCTGTCAATATGCGAAATTGTTTCCCGAGCTGAAACAGAAGCTGTTCTGAATGGGTAACACCGGTGGTCGCTGATGAGTTATCGTTCTTGTCCTCTGAAAGTACGTGCGGTCTTCTAGCCCGTGGTATGCCTATAACACTCAAAGTCTCTCAAAAACCGCCAATTACTCTGTGGACTGTTGAAATGTGGACATTGATTGCATTTGCAACGCCTGTGGGGTTTCTGCGGCCTCAAATAATGCCAATTGCCTGGTGTCACATTGCGTTAAAATTCCGAGGTATGGCCATAATTGCAGGTAAACAGACCGGAAAAAGCTGTGCACGTGGTATTTATACCCTTTCTATGAGAGCAAGTCACGTGATAAATTTTAACTCACTATTGCCATCCATTACTTGTCCTAGCACTCTTCGATAGTGCTATTTGAACATCAATTATCTCCTTTGTTTTGATATGAGCAGCCTTGAAAAGCGTACAACACTAAATTCATGAAATGAACTGACTCTGTGTGTAATACCATGAGATTTACACGTAGCAGTCTTGAAGTACACGAGGCTAAACTTTTCGGGTTTCTTTTGGATGTGAGTATAATAATAAGAATGTGACTTTTGTATCTGTCTGTCAACTCACAAATTTCCTGTGTATCAGTTTCATCCTGTTAGATTGTGTCAGGTTATTACATATTATCAAGTGTAGTACGTCCTAATTTGATGTCAACCTACTCTTTCCATAAAATTCTACATCGCTTAGCAAAGTGCATTACATCACGTTTCACATTGTTTTCTTTTGTGTGTGTACATTTGTCATTACAGACAGTTTGGCAATTTTTAAAAACTGAAATGGCCAACTGGCAACATATTATTTACAGGATGATTACTTAAAAAGTTGAATTATAGTAGTAGAGATGAAACGAAATTTTGAGAGAGTTGAGTTTGTTCCCGATGAAAGAAGATGACTAACCATGATGAAATTGACGAATAAAAGTTTGTCTCTTCTGAATTCAAGTCTCATGTACTAGGTTCTACTACATCGAGTCTAGTCCATATAGGTATGTGCAAATAAGTATAGAGGAGTGCATGGGATAAATAGCAGTTGTCGTTTGTTTGCTTTTATTTTCATTGTATTTAAAACTTCTGAAAAATCATTAAAATGTTAACATCTACAGGATTTCCAAAATTTTAGATGTTAAACACTAGAAACTTAACCTTTGATGGTGTTTGAAAGCTGCACTGGCCACCCTCTTCCTAGGTCAGACTACACGCTAAAGTATTTTGGCTTAGTCTGCTTTGGGCACCCTCTTCCCAGGAGAGAGTACATGCAACGTATTTTGGTTCAGTCTGCTTTGGGCACCCTCTTCCCAGGTCACACAACACGCTAAATGTTTTGGTTTAGTCTGCTTTGGGCAGCCTCTTCCCAGGTCAGACTACACCCTAAGTATTTTGGTTTAGTCTTCTTTGGCCAGCCTCTTCCCAGGTAAGATAACACGCTAAGTATTTTGGTTTAGTCTGCTTTGGGCACCCTCTTCCCAGGTCAGACTAAAGGTTAATAATTTTGGTTTAGTCTTCTTTGGGCACCCTCTTCCCATGTCAGACTAAAGGCTAAGTATTTTGGTTTAACCTGCTTTGGGCACCCTCTTCCCAGGTCAGACTACACGCAAAGTATTTTGGTTTAGTCTGCTTTGGACACCCTCTTCCCAGGTCAGAGTAAAGGCTAAATCTTTTGGTTTAGTCTGCTTTGGACACCCTCTTCCCAGGTCAGACTATATGCCAAGTATTTTGGTTTAGTCTGCTTTGGGCAGGCTCTTCCCAAGTCAGACTACACGCTAAGTATTTTGGTCTAGTCTGCTTTGGGCACCGTCTTCCCAGGTCAGACTAAAGGCTAGGCATTGTGCTCTAGTCTGCTTTGGGCACCCTCTTCCCAGGTCAGACTATATGCAAAGTATTTTTGTTTAGTCTGCTTTGGGCACCCTCTTCCCAGGTCACACTAAAGGCTAACTATTGTGGTTTAGTCTGCTTTGGACACCCTCTTCCCAGGTCAGACTAAAGGCTAAGTGTTGTGGCTTAGTCTGCTTTGGGCACCCTCTTCCCAGGTCAGACTAAAGGCTAAGTATTGTGGTTTAGTCTGCTTTGGGCACCCTCTTCCCAGGTAAGATTAAAGGCTAAGTGTTGTGGCTTAGTCTGCTTTGGGCAACCTCTTCCCAGGTCAGACTAAAGGCTAAGTGTTGTGGCTTAGTCTGCTTTGGGCAACCTCTTCCCAGGTTAGACTAAAAGCTAAGTGTTGTGGCTTAGTCTGCTTTGGGCACCCTCTTCCCAGATCAGACTAAAGGCTATGTTTTGTGGCGTAGTCTGCTTTGGGCAACCTCTTCCCAGGTCAGATTAAAGGCTAAGTGTTGTGGCAAAGTCTGCTTTGGGCAACCTCTTCCCAGGTCAGACTAAAGGCTAAGTGTTGTGGCTTAGTCTGTTTTGGGCACCCTCTTCCCAGGTCAGACTAAAGGCTAAGTGTTGTGGTGTAGTCTGCTTTCGGCAGCCTCTTCACAGGTCAGACTACGTGCAAAGTATTTTGGTTTAGTCTGCTTTGGGCAGCCTCTTCCTAGGTCAGACTAAAGGTTAAGTGTTTTGGTTTAGTTTGCTTTGGGCACCCTCTTCCAAGGTCAGAGTAAAGGCTAAGTATTTTGTTTTAGTCTGCTTATGAAACCCATTTCCCAGGTCAGACTACACGCAAAGTATTTTGGTGTAGTCTGCTTTTGGCACCCTCTTTCCACGTCAGACTACACGCAAAGTGTTTTGGTCCAGTCTGCTTGGGCACCCTCTTTCCAGATCAGACTACATGCAATGTATTTTCGTTTAGTCTTCTTTGGGCACCCTCTTCCTTGGTCAGACTACATGCAATGTATTTTGGTTTAGTCTGCATTGGGCACCCTCTTCCCTGGTCAAAGTACACGCAATGTATTTTGGTTTAGTCTGCATTGGGCACCCTCTTCCCTGGTCAGACTACATGCAATGTATTTTGGTTTACTCTGCATTGGGCACCCTCTTCCCAGGTCAGACTACACGCTAAGTATTGTGGTCCAGTCTGCTTCGGGCACCCTCTTCCCATGTCAGACTAAAGGCTAAGTATTTTGGTTTAGTCTGCTTTGGGCACCCTCTTCCCAGGTCAGACTAAATGCTAAGTATTTTGGTTTAGTCTGCTTTTGGCAGCCTCTTCCCAGGTCACACTAAAGGCTAAGTATTTTGGTGTAGTGAACTTTTGGCACCCTTCTTCTCACGTCAGACTACTCGCACAGTATATTGGTTTAGTCTGCTTTGGGCACCCTCTTCCCAAGTCAAACTACATGCAAAGTATTTTCCTTTAGTCTGCTTTGGGCATTCTCTTCTCAGGTCAGACTACACGCTAAGTATTTTGGTTAAGTCTGCTTTGGGCACCCTCGTCCAAGGTCAGACTAAAGGCTAAGTATTGTGGTTTTGTCTGCTTTGGTCACGCTCTTCCCAGGTCAGACTACACGCTGAGTATTTTAGTTTAGTCTGCTTTGGGCACCCTCTTCCCCGGTCACACTATATGCTAAGTATTTTGGTTTAGTCCGTTTTGGGCACCCTCTTCCCAGGTCAGACTACATGCAAAGTATTTTGGTTTAGTCTGCTTTGGGCAACCTCTTCCCCGGTCAGACTAAAGGCTAACTATTGTGGTTTAGTGTGCTTTGGGCAGCCTCTTCCCAGGTCAGACTAAAGGCTAAGTATTTTCGTTTAGTCTGCTTTGGGTAGCCTGTTCCCAGGTCAGACTAATGGCTACGTTTTGTGGCTTAGTCCGCTTTGGGCAGCCTCTTCTCAGGTCAGACTAAAGGCTAAGTATTGTGGTGTAGTCTGCTTTCGGCATGCTCTTCCCAGATCAGACTACATGCAAAGTATTATGGTTTAGTCTGTTTTGGGCACCCTATTCCAAGATCAGACTTAAGGCTAAGTATTTTGGTTTAGTCTGCTTTGGACACCCTCATCCCAGGTCAGACTACACGCAAAGTATTTTGGTTTAGTCTGCTTTTGGCACCGTCTTCACAGGTCAGATTACATCCAAAAGTGTTTTGGTCTAGTCTGCTTTGGGCACCCTATTTTCAGCTCAGACTACATGCAATGTATTTTCGTTTAGTCTGCTTTTGGCATCCTCTTCCTGGGCAGACTACATGCAATGTATTTTGGTTTAGTCTGCATTGGGCACCCTCTTCCCAGGTCAGACTAAAGGCAAAGTATTTTGGTTTAGTCTGCTTTGGACAGCCTCTTCCCAGGTCAGACTAAAGGCTAAGTATTTTAGTGTAGTCTGCTTTGGACACCCTCTTCGCAGGTCAGACTACACGATGAGTATTTTGGTTTAGTGTGCTTTGGACACCCTCTTCCCAGTTAAGACGACACGCTAAGTATTTTGGTGTAGTCTGCTTTGGGCACCCTCTTCCCAGGTCAAACTACATGCAAAGTATGTTGGTTTAGTCTGTTTTGGGCACTCTCTTCCCAGGTCAGACAAAAGGCTAAGTATTTGTGCTTTGTGTGCTTTGGGTACCCTCTTCCAAGGTCCGACTACACGTTAAGTATTTTGGTTTAGTCGTCTTTGGGCACCTTCTTCCGAGGTGAGACTAAATGCTAGGTATTTTGGTTTAGTCTGCTTTGGGCAGCCTCTTCTGAGGTTAGACTAAAGGCTAGGTATTTTGGTTTAGTCTTCTTTGGGCATCCTGTTCCCAGGTCAGACTAAAGGCTAGCTATTTTGGTTTAGTCTGCGTTGGTCAGCCTCTTCCCAGGTCAGACTACACGCTAAGTATTTTGGTGCAGTCTGTTTTTGGCACCCTCTTCCCATGTCAGACTACACGCTAAGTATTTTGGTTTAGTCTGCATTGGGCACCCTCTTCCTAGGTCAGACCACACGGTAAGTAATTTGGTTTAGTCTGCTTTGGCACTCTCTTCCCAGGTCAGACTACACCCTAAGTATTGTGGTTTAGTCTGCATTGGGCAGCCTTTTCCCAGGTCAGACAACACGCTAAGTAATTTGGTTTAGTCTGCTGTGGGGAGCCTCCTTCCAGGTCAGACTAAAGACTAAGTATTATGGTTCAGTCTGCTTTGGACACCGTCTTCACAGGTCAGACTAAACGCTAAGTATTTTGGTTTACTCTGCTTTGGGCAACCTCTTCCCAGGCCAGACTAAATGCTAGAAATTGTGGTTTAGTCTGCAGTGGGCAGCCTTTTCCCAGGTCAGACTAAAGGCTAAGTATTTTGGTTTAGTCTGCTTTTGGCAGCCTCTTCCCAGGTCAGACTAAAGGCTAAGTATTGTGGTGTAGTCTGATTTTGGCACCCTCTTGCCAGGTCAGACTACACGCAAAGTATATTGCTTTAGTCTGCTTTGGGCATCCTTTTCAAAGGTCAAACTACATGCAAAGTATTTTCCTTTAGTCTGCTTAGGGCACTCTCTTCTCAGGTCAGACTACACGCTAAGTATCTTGGTTAAGTCTGCTTTGGGCATCCTCTTCCTAGGGCAGACTAAAGGCGAAGTATTATGGTTTTGTCTGCTTTGGGCACCCATTTCCCATGTCAGACTACACGTTAAGTAATGTGGTTTAGTCTCCTTTGGGCAGCCTCTTCCCAGGCCAGACTAAAGGCTAAGTATTTTGGTTTTGTCTGCTTTGGGCACCCTCGTCCAAGGTCAGACTACACGTTAAGTAATTTGGTATAGTCTGCTTTGGGCAGCCTCTTCCCAGGTCAAATTAAAGGCTAAGTATTTTGGTTAAGTCTGCTTTGGGCAGCCTCTTCCTAGGTCAGACTAAAGGCTAAGTATTTTGGTTCAGTATGCTCTCGGCGCCCTGTTCCCAGGCCAGACAAAAAGGTTAAGTATTTTGCTTTAGTCTGCTTTGGGCAGGCTCTTCCCAAGTCAGACTACACGCTAAGTATTTCGGTGTAGTCTGCATTGGGCACCGTCTTCCCAGCTCAGACTAAAGGCTAGGCATTGTGGTTTAGTCTGCTTTGGGCACCATCTTCCCAGGTCAGACTACAAGCAAAGTATTTTGGTTTAGTCTGCTTTGGGCACCCTCTTCCAAGGTCAGACTAAAGGCTAAGTTTTTTTGTTTAGTCTACTTTGGGCAGCCTCTTCCCAGGTCAGAGTAAAGGCTAAGTGTTGTGGCTTAGTCTGCTTTGGACAGCCTGTTCCCAGGTCAGACTACATGCAAAGTATTTTGGTGTAGTCTGTTTTTGGCACCCTCTTCCCTGGTCAGACTACATGGAATGTATTGTGGTCTAGTCTGCTTTGGGCAGCCTCTTCCCAGGTCAGACTAAAGGCTTAGCATTGTGGTCCAGTCTGCTTTAGGCAGCCTCTTCCCAGGTCTGACTATACGCAAAGTATTTTGGTTTAGTCTGCTTTGGGCAGCCTCTTCCGTGGTCAGACTAAAGGCTAAGTATTTTGGTTTTGTCATCGTTGGGCACCCTCGTCCAAGGTCAGATTACACGTTAAGTAATTTGGTTTAGTCTGCTTTGGACAGCCTCCTCCTAGGTCAGACTAAAGGCTAAGTATTTTGGTTAAGTCTGCTTTGGGCAGCCTCTTCCGAGGTCAGACTTAAGGCTAAGTATTTTGGTTTAGTCTGCTTTGGGCACCTTGTTCCCAGGTCAGACAAAAAGGTTAAGTATTGTGGTTTAGTCTGCTTGGACACCCTCTTCCCAAGTTATGCTAAAGGGTAAGTATTTTGGCTTAGTCTGCTTTGGACACCCTCTTCCCAGGTCAGACTAAAGGCTAAGTATTTTGGTTTAGTCTGCTTCTGGCAGCCTCTTACCAAGTCAGAGTGAAGGCTAAGTATTTTGGTGTAGTCTGCTTTGGGCACGCTCTTCCCAGGTCAGACTAAAGGCTAAGTATTGTGGTTTAGTCTGTTTTGGGCACCCTCTTCCCCGGTCAGACTATATGCTAAGTATTTTGGTTTAGTCTGCTTTGGGCACCCTGTTCCCAGGTCAGACTACATGCAAAGTATTGTAGTTTAGTCTGCTTCGGGCACCCTCCTCCCAGGTCAGGCTAAAGGCTAAGTATTGTGGTGTAGTGTGCTTTTGGCACCCTCTTCCCAGATCAGACTACATGCAAAGTACTATGGTTTAGTCTGCTTTGGCCAGCCTCTTCCCATGTCAGATTAAAGGTTAAGTGTTTTGGTTTAGCCTGCTGTGGGCACCCTCTTCCAAGGTATGACTAAAGCCTAAGTATTTTGGTTTAGTCTGCTTTGTACACCCTCTTCCTAGTTCAGACTACACGCAAAGTATTTTGGTTTAGTCTGCTTTTGGCACCGTCTTCCCAGGTCAGACTACACGCAAAGTGTTTTTGTCCAGTCTGCTTTGGGCACCCTCTTTTCAGGTCAGACTACATGCAATGTATCTTCGTTTAGTCTTCTTTTGGCACCCTCTTTCCTGGTTAGACTACATGCAATGTATTTTGGTTTAGTCTGCATTGGGCACCCTCTTCCCAGGTGAGACTAAAGGCTAAGTATTTTGGTTTAGTCTGCTTTGGACAGCCCCTTCCCAGGCCAGACTAAAGGCTAAGTATTTTAGTTTAGTCTACTTTGGACACCCTCTTCACAGGTCAGACTACACGCTGAGTATTTTGGTTTAGTCTGCTTTAGGCAGCCTCTTCCCAGGTCAGACTAAAGGCTACGTATTTTGGTTTAGTCTGCTTTTGGCACCCTGTTCCCAGGTCAGACAAAAAGGTAAAGTATTTTGGTTTAGTCTTCTTTGGACACCCTCTTCCCAAGTTAGACTAAGGGGTAAGTATTTTGGCTTAGTCTGCTTTGGACACCCTCTTCCCAGGGCAGACTTCAGGCTAAGTATTGTGGTTTAGTCTGCTTTTGGCAGCCTCTTCCCAGGTCAGACTACACGCTAAGTATTTTGGTTAAGTCTGTTGTGGGCACCCTCTTCCCAGGTAAGACTGCACGCTAATATTTTGGTTTAGTCTGCCTTGGGCACCCTCTTCCCAAGTAAAACGAAACGTTCAGTATTGTGGTGTAGTCTGCTTTGGGAACCCTCTTCCCAGGTCAGACTAAAGGCTAAGTATTTGTGCTTTGTCTGCTTTGGGCACCCTCTTCCCAGGTCCGACTACACGTTAAGTATTTTGATATAGTCGTCTTTGGGCACCTTCTTCCGATGTCAAACTAAAGGCTAGGTATTTTGCTTTAGTCTGCTTTGGGCAGCCTTTTCTTAGGTTACTCTAAATGCTAGGTATTTCGGTTAAGTCTTCTTTGGGCACACTGTTTCCAGGGCAGACTAAAGACTAGCTATTTTTGTTTAGTCTGCTTTGGGCAGCCTCTTCCCAGGTCAGACTGCACGCTAAGTATTTTGGTGCAGTCTTGTTTTGGCACCCTCTTCCCATGTCAGACTACACGCTAAATATTTTGGTATAGTCTGCATTGGGCACCCTCTTCCCAGGTCAGCATACACGGTAAGTAATTTGGTTTAGTCTGCTTTGGGCACTCTCTTCGCAGGTCAGACTACACCCCAAGTATTTTGGTTTAGTCTGCTTTGGACAGCCTCTTCCCAGGTCAGACTACACGCTAAGTAATTTGGTGTAGTCTGCTCTGGGGAGCCTTCTCCCAGGTCAGACTACAGACTAAGGATTATGGTCCAGTCTGCTTTGGACACCGTCTTCCCAGGTTAGACTAAACGCTAAGTATTTTGGTTTACTCTGCTTTGGGCAGCCTCTTCCCCGGTCAGACTAAAGGCTAGAAATTGTGGTTTAGTCTGCTGTGGGCAGCCTCTACCCAGGTCAGACTAAAGTCTAAGTATTTTGGTTTAGTCTGCTTTTGGCAGCCTCTTCCAAGGTCAGACTAAAGGCTAAGCATTTTGGTGTAGTCTGATTTTGGCATCCTCTTCCCAGGTCAGACTACACGCATAGTATATTGGTTTAGCCTTCTTTGGGCACCCTCTTCACAGGTCAAACTACATGCAAAGTATTTTCCTTTAATCTGCTCTGGGCACTCTCTTCTCAGGTCAGACTACACGCTAAGTATCTTGGTTAAGTCTGCTTTGGGCACCCTCTTCCCAGGTCAGATTAAAGGCTAAGTATTGTGGTTTTGTCTGCTTTGGTCACCCTCTTCCCAGGTCAGACTACACGTTAAGTAATTTGGTGTAGTCTGCATTGGGCAGCCTCTTCCCAGGTCAGACTACACGCTAAGTAATTTGGTTTAGTCTGCTCTGGGGAGCCTCCTCCCAGGTCAGACTACAGACTAAGGATTATGGTCCAGTCTGCTTTGGACACCGTCTTCCCAGGTCAGACTAAACGCTAAGTATTTTGGTTTACTCTGCTTTGGGCAGCCTCTTCCCAGGCCAGACTAAAGGCTAAGGATTTTGGTTTAGTCTGCTATGGACACCCTCTTCCCAAGTATAACTAAACGTTAAGCATTGTGGTTTAGTCTGTTTTGGACAGCCTCTTCTCAGGGCAGACTAAAGGTTAAGTGTTTTGGTGTTGTCTGCTTTGGGCACCCTGTTCCCAGGTCAGACTGCATGCAACGTATTTTGGTGTAGTCTGCTTTGGGCACCCTCTTACCAGGTGAGACTACACGTTAAGTGTTTTGGTTTACTCTGCTTTGGGCAGCCGATTCCCAGGTCAGACTAAAGGCTAAGTTTTTTGGTTTAGTCTGCTTTGGGCACCCTCTTCCCAGGTCAGACTACACGCTAAGTATTTTGGCTTAGTCTGCTTTTGGCATCCTCTTCCCAGGTCAGACGACATGCAAAGTATTTTGGTCCAGTCTGTTTTTTTGGGCAGCCTCTTCCCAGGTGAGAGTAAAGGCTTAGTATTGTGGTCCAGTTTGCGTTGGGCAGCCTCTTCCAAGGTCAGACTACACGCTAAGTATTTTAGTTTAGTCTGCTTTGGACACTTATACCCAGGTCAGACTACATGCTACGTTTTATGGTCCAGTCTTCTTTGGGCAGCCTTTTCCCAAGTGAGACTACAGGCTTAGTATTGTGGTCCAGTTTGCTTTGGGCAGCCACTTCCAAGGTCAGACTACATGTTAAGTATTTTACTTTAGTCTGCTTTGGACACCTTATACCCAGGTCAGACTACATGCTACGTTTTATGGTCCAGTTTTCTTTGGGCAGCCTCTTCCCAGGTCAGACTACACGCTAAGGATTTTTGTCCAGTTTTCTTTGGGTAGCCTCTTCTCAGGTCAGACTACACGCTAAGTATTGTGGTCCAGTATGCTTTGGACACCCTCTTCGCAGGTCAGACTACACGCTAAATATTTTGGTCCAGTCTGCTTATGACACCCTCTTCCCAGGTCAGACTGCACGCAACGTGTTTTCGTTTAGTCTGCTTTGGGCACCCTCTTCCCAGGTCAGACTGCACGCAACGTGTTTTCGTTTAGTCTGCTTTGGACACCCTCTTCCCAGGTCAGAC
>JAOYNN010161027.1:0-16911 GCA_025770095.1 Goniobranchus kuniei | reverse complement strand
CTACATGTGCATATAATTATGAAATAGCAGGATTCTTTTCATGACCGGCCCGAGCGGAGTGGAGCCGCCGATTCTTGGCCGATAGCAGCCCAGCCGCGGATCCTAGCCCGACACCAGCGGTGTGCGATATTCGTGGATCCGGGGAAAATTTTCCACCCTGGTGTATACTCCTTTCAATACTGTATGTTTTTACTACAGTAATTTTTTCTACCCAAATAATTTATTTTTTTTAAAGCCCATGATGTACAATAATGATTTCCATTTTTAATGGATTAATAAAGTTCTTTGAAGTCGAATGTGAATTTGATCAAAAATCTTCGTCAATGACTGTAGAATGTTTTCAAAGCTGTCCACTGCATGGCTACATTTGACAAAGAGTGGCTGGTTGTTCATAATCTTAAAGTGTCTGGGGGGAAATGAGTGTAAGTGGCTGGCGTTTCTGGATGTTGGCAGGGTGTAGGTTTCATTGTCTGAGTGTTACTGTTATTTAATTTATACGTCTATTTGGATTACCCGGGTAATATGATATTGGTCTAGTAGTATGTATTGTTAATCAATAAGTCCATACTTATGCCTTTGTAATAATTATGCTGGGACATGTTTTCAAGCGCTCTGCTCCTCTAACATTTTTTCAATCAGTCCTAATCTTTTAATATTTGATGATGTTCTGACCAGTTATAAATGTGCAATTATTAGTAATGCAGCTCATGGCATTCTGATGGACTTTCACAAGTTCCAAACAGGTCACTTTCCTTGAACGAAGTGTCTATTCCCAGTAAACTGTGAATAGTCTTTTGCGTTGCTATTCCCAGTAAGTTGCGTAAGAGTAAGACGGACGCTCCCGATATGACTGACCACGTGGACTGACGCCTTTGGCATGGCCATCTGCTTTCTTTGTCTGAGCCCCAGACTGAAATGACTAAAGGCGCCTGCCACATGAATTGTCTCATTCTTCACACAGCATTCAAGCAGCCAAGCAGCACCTTTGTTTAAGGCTAGATCTAGGGACATAATTGTATACTGTATTGATTAATTACACCACACTTGTATAATACGTTTTACTAGACCGGATTTTTACCCTTGATGACAGTGAATACAGAATCTAGATTGATGGATCGAAATTTAAAGACACGAGCCATCTTTTTCTCATTTTCATCCTTTGAGAGCCTCCTGGTTTGGTTTCATACACATGCTGTAAATCTATACACATGTAGCCTACTACATTAATATTGTATACACCTTACAGAGTTGGTCTAGGCATCACTAGAACTCGAAAATAACGAGTCCGATTGGTCCAAACGTAGTTACTCGCTCTTTCCGAGTTCTTGTTATTCCCGAGCAGCCTAAGAAAAAGTTTTAATATTATTGGCCATAATTGCTAAAGAAACAATACAATGAATATAATAGGCTAGAATATCGACGATGTGCACTGGACGAAGACAAAAAGTCAAAAGAAAGGAAAAGAGATAGGGAAAGTTCAGCGACTAGAGCTGTTTGTGCATGTGTGTTTGTACGCACCATGTGTGTTCATGTTTGATGTGTGCAAGTGTGATGTTGAGATCACATAAAATGCATCTCGATACAATTCTGATGCCATAGACTGTGATTCAGGCTAGGGCTGGCTGGGATATGGTAGGCAAGATCTAGATTCTGCGACATCGATACACAGTAGGCCTACATGTATCATTTTCCCCTTGTGTGAGTCGAGGTGTCAAGGCCAGCCTACTGCATGTCGTAAACAACACATCAACTCCAATGATCTTCTCGCCTCCACCCCTCCAAATTCCATTCCCTCTCTCACCAAGCGACGCGGCTAAGTGAAGTCCTTTGCGCCGTCTAGGAGTAATGTCATGTTTCAATGAAAAAGAAGAGAAAAGAAAGAAAAGCAAATTTAATCAATTTCTCTGACTTTTTTACCCTCTGTACTGCTAGTCCGGGGGTGGAAATACTCGCTATTGCCGAGTTGATCTCTTTTTTCACCCTCGTTACTTCCATGCTAATTTTATTGACTCAAATAAGGGGAAAAACGGGAATTTAGATTTTACTCTCGCTATTTGCGAGCTCCTTACTTTCATATTCAACTGTAGTAGATTACTTGTTTTAAATTCCTTAACTGGGATTTAACGTGTGGAATTACTTTAAAGTATATGTATATAATCATATTCCAGTAGTAGTAGTAGTAGTAGTAGTAGTAGTAGTAGTAGTAGTAGTAGTAGTAGTAGTAGTAGTAGTGTATTTTTGTTGTTATTGTTGTAGAAGGTATACTTAGTACATGCATGCAGTAGTGGTATACTTAGATCTCAACTCCATCTACTATGTGAAAAAGATGCCATTTATATAGCGCACGTTCCATGACGTAGCTGTGCTTACGGCGCTTTACAATAACATTTTACTTCTGTGACTAACACTAAAACACAACATTTAGAACAAGACTTGCAGCCTGTTAGATGCTATTACATTTTCTTCAGACAGAGACAGCGCTGTCTTAACGGACAGATACGCATTCACACCTGAGTCGAGTGAGGTAAGGGCAGTAAAGTGCCTTACCCAGGGACACAACGCCAATGACTTGCGGTTATGATCCCGACCGCACACAAGCGAGGCTCAAACCTACGCGGTCACGCATGCTAGTACTGACCATGGTGAATGCCTCTTGACTCTCAACTCGTGCCGAGATGTGATTACCATTTCGCCATCGACGCGCATCTAGTACTTGTAGTGCTTAATACTGTTATACAGTATATTTTATATAACATGTAGTAAGTGACCCCAAAAAGTAACTTATGACCAGTGAGCGGAAGCAAAGAAAACGAGCATTTAGGCATATCCAGACTCCGGCTTGAGAAATATGATCGGGTCGGTGGGTCTGGAGGGGGGAGGAGGGGGGGCTTCCCACGGATGATTTGGATTCAAACAGTAGCAGTGTGACATTTATTTTTATTGGATGTTTTCCTATATCATCAAACAGGCTGTGTTTTTTAGGAACCGTCGTGATCATTTTAGCTTAATTTAATGCGGGGAAAATGGAATGTCTGAAACCATAAAAGTCAAAGTTCTTTCTTTCAGACGTCGCCACTGAGCGAAGGGACCAATTACTCCACGATCTTTTGCCGACAAAGACCAACGGGTATCGGCAATGGCAAGATAAGGGGAGATGGAGGGGGGAGGCAATAAAAGTTAAAAGTGTCCACACCTTTTCTTACCTCATGAGGTGAGGCCTAGGAGTACGTATTTATACGCGCTCCAAGGTGTGGCTGCCGATTACAGCGCTAAGTAATTTCATGAAAAACCTAGCGTACAACTTGTACAAGATCAGGGAAAGGGTGCAAAGGTGTGTTCTCCTCTCTATCTGTTTGTGTCCGTCTGTCTGCCTGACTCTCCCTTTCTTTTTCTCTCCCCCCGTTACGTCTCTCCGTCTCTCTCTGTATACAGTGTGTAAGTTATCGAGTTTACTGTCTTTAGAGACAATTCCAATGGACCAAGTTTTACAATGTAGACAGAATAAGTATCATACTGTGAATAGCAACGTGCTGCCTAGTCCCAGTACACTGGAAATAGCAACAGCCTACCAGATGTGCTTCAGTTATACATGCTTAAACCTAATACAGGTGAACTGAAAAAACAAACAAACAATAAAACGCTACACTGACAAAAAAAATCAAGATGTCGTTTGTCTATTGACAAACCAGCGATAAACTGTGTGACAGTGTGGCTGTCGGGTCAGGGCTGTCAGTAGGGGTTCGAATTTCAGGCTGGGCCGGGCCACAGCGCTGCTTAGTCCTTGGGAAAGGCTATTTATACATCTCACCCCACTCAGGTATTATTAAGTACCTGACCATAGGCACAGGAGGATCTTGTCAGTATGCTAGTGCAAATGCGCCTGTAGAATGGTTGCATCTGTGTATACTGCGTATGGAGTTGAAAAGGTATTTGGTTGGAAAGGCAAGTCGGTGGAACACTGATAAAGTGCTTTGAGCACATTTAGTGGATTTAGCACGATATAAAAGCTCAGATATTTTTTTTAAAAATTGAAAGCCGAATCACACAACCGCCATTAATTTTATAAAACCAGGCCTAAAGGTCGCTCTCAGTGCCCGACTGACATACGTGTAGCTAACGTTTGCCTGCCGGCTGTCACCCACCGTGATCTCTTTCATAGGCTAACTCATACAAACACACACAGACACACGTAAAAAACAAACATACAAAAGAACAAACAAAACAAAGTGCGCTTTTATATAGCCAATATCCACTTGATGTGCTCACAAAGCACTTTAAGAGGGGTCCCCATAGCAACACACATATAACATGTAGACGAGACAGACTGCCTGTAGGGAATATTACTTTCTTTTCAGACAGGCAACACATTAATGGCTAGGTACTCATTTCACATCTGAGTGTGGTGAGAAAATGTGAAGGAAGAGCCTTTTCCAAGGACTCAACTTCACACCGCCCCCAGTGGGATTCGAAGCATGACCTCACGGTTGCTAAGAAAACTGTCTGCCGCTAGACTACGAAGCCACACAAACAAACACAAGCAGTGTCCATTGCTCGCATTGTCTCGACCACATTATGGTCTCGACAAAGGCAAACTCATTTCAACAGATACACAACACCACTTCAACAACACAAACACACACGGTTCCTTGCCTGTTCTAAGCCACAATGCTTAAACAAAAATATGTTGTAACTGAAATAAAATCAGGACTCCCTAAAATATTGGTTTAAATGTGTTTCATTGTTAAACGCTCAACAGCATCACAGACTGCTTTCATTACAGGAATCGTGTTCAAATATTCTGACTGACTCTGTAGACTAAGTACATGCCTGTCTGTCACAGCGCATGGAGTGCTAGTCTAAACAGTGGGCATCGGTGGCTAAAGTGATTACATCTCGGCACGAGACGAGAGTCAAGAGGCATTCACCATGGTCAGTACAAGCGTGTGTGACTGCGTGGGTTCGAGCCTCGCTAGTGTGCGGTCATGCTCATAACTGTAAGTCATCGGCATAGTGTCCTTGGGTAAGGCACTTTAAATCGCTTACCTTACTCGACGCAGGTGTGGATGAGTACCTCTATGTTAAGACCGCACTGTCTCTGTCTGAAGAAATGTAATGGCACCTAACAGGCTGCAAGTCTCGTTTTAAATGTTCTGTGTTGCTGTTGGTCAGGGGAGTATATTGTCATTGTAAAGTGCCATGAGTATGTCTATGCGGTGGAACATGATCTAATAAATGCCATCTTTACTTTTTTTTTTTAAGTCTAGGATGTCTCATATCTTGACCGAGGGTAATGTAAATCATAAGATAAGCTGAGGTTGTGAGGTCTGACTACTGTGATAGTGGCATGTATCAAGCCAAATGAGATAAATAAAAACAATAATAACATTTAGTCAAGCCAAACACTGGTATTATATAGAGTTTATTTCATAATTGATGGAAACATGAGAAAAAATATCACTTTCCTACCTCACACACAGACTTGCAAACACACAAGCACTCACATACATATTCAGTGCGACAGAGACAAGGGCAAGAGATTTTTTAAAATCCTGCTGCAATAAAACAACAGCATTCAGCAACAAATATAACAGGTAGGCCTACTGTAAGTGAAAAGAAGAGGAGACGGTGGGAGTGGGTCTGAAGAAATTATTGTGTAACTTACATTGTCCATCCTGGGTAATGAGTAAAATATTATTTTTCAAGACTGATGATAGGGGACAAATAATCTATTTCATAACTTGTATTTAGACATGAAGAATAGCAAAGCAAAATTCTTCATCCATTTGCTTGATTGATCCTTGAAGAAGATATGAGAAAACTAATAATACAGTGTTGTATATGTTAAACATCTGCAAAGGCTATCACACTGAAAGTCTATGCAACTCTGGGACGAGGGCGTTTTGTTGAGCATTAATGATCCAATGAAATGAATTAAATCTGAATACAAAGAATAATAACTGACCTGTAAACAGCCAATGACAAAATTGTCTGAACTCCACATTCCCCACACACATAGTAGATACGACCAAAACAGTTGGCCTACGCATATAAAACAACTGTACCCGTATGAGTACAAATATAAATTACAAACTTAACTTACGACTTATGGAATTTGTTATACAACTGTTCATGACATAAACATATCATTACTATTAAGTAAGAGGGTAGAGAACTAGAATTAGAATCTAAAGGTAATCGAGATCTTATGACCTAGTCTAGAGTAGGCCTAGGCCTAGAAATAAATTAGTAGAATTATAACTTCCCTTTGGAGATCAAGAGTTTGATCTCTAAATCAGAACTAGAATCTAACTCTAGATCTTCATTTTATATGAATCTAGATATATCTAGATCAATGAAGAATCTGAGATCTAGATTCCACAGTTAAAATGTGTGAAATCTCGAACTTATCTAGATCTTAGATCGAGTAACCCAGTAGAACGGATCTTGAAGATTGAGGATCGTCTCATCGCCTCAGCCTGAACTGAAATTGAAACTAGGTCACTGAAGGCTTATTCCAATGGCTTCAAATATAATGTCTTTTTCTTCACAGAAATTAATTTATCCCAGTCGACAAGTTCCGAATTTCTTCAGTGGTTTACACAGACTTATAAATGCAGGAAGAAGAGGGTCTGAACAGTGTCTATGAGAGAAGTTTGTGACGTCAGTATGTGCGAAATTAGCGAAGGCATTATAGTACGTTTTGCACATCCTGTGTGATTGGTGGTGTGACCATGGTGTGACGGTAAGCGAGCCAGCCTCCCACACGTGAGGGTGGTGTGAGCTGACTGACAAAACTACACGTTGGGAGTCGGGACTGAGCGCAACTGCCTAGGCCAACAGACATACACTATTACTGTAGTATTGTTTATGTCTGTGCCTAGGCCTAGCCTAGCTGCTGACAAGGTTGGAGGTTGGAGCATTGAGGAATCAACCAGCAGAAGCTATGAATGAACCTTGCGTTTAGCATACTTTATGGCAAAAGGGGGCAGTAGTGAAACTTGTAGGGGTAGGTTAAATCAGTATATTTAGACGTAAACTTGAGGGGGTGACCAAAAAAGCGTCTTTGGTGGTTTACATTTTTGTAGTTTTTTGGTTTTGTGTCTGTTTTCTTTTTTTCTTTTTTAAAAAAATTTAATGACAAAGTCTATTCTGGTGGAAATCCAACAATTGGCTACGACTTTACAGGTCTGTCGATTGTTAAATCTTTCGATTATGCACAGCCCTAGTGGAAACCTACACCAATGTTTCTTGAGCTGTTCTTTTGTGATGATGGGATATAGGGATGGTAATGTTATGTTTTAAGAAAAGGCCGTCAAAGAATTGTCCTGGCTATTTTCAACACCCCAATTCTTTCAGCAGCAGAAGGTTTTGACGATACACCAGGGTTCAGTTTACAACATTCAAATGAGAAATAGTTTCAAGTTATGGACATGTCATTGGATTTTTCCCATTTACCTTTTAAATTAAGAAAAAGCTTTGACCATGTCTTCCTACTGTTCTTTTTCAAAGATTATCATTTACATCTGTGTTTGTTGGGATTTCTTTTTTTTTTTTAAGGGAAGACCAAAAAGCAAAGATTTACGATAATCTAATCTTGTGAATATGAGTGGTACATCAACAGTTTTTGTGATGCCATCATGACAGTCAATAAAGATTAAAAGAAGGCTGTTTCTTTAATATGATTATCAAAGACTGGAAAACAAAAGTGAATTATTATTCCAGATTCCTCATTGCTATTAAGATGAAAGTAATGAAAGTGTTGAAAATAGTACCTTGGCATTTTACATACTTTTATGAATCTATGGACTTCTTTTCCTTCATTAAGTCAACAACATAACATTAGGTCATTTCAAGTATATGATAAATACTGAATGCTCTAATAAAAGCATCTTCACTGTACCTGAAAGACAATAAGGTCACACATCCATTTTACAGTGCGTTTACACATTAGCATGTTTGGGGGCTGAATCTTTACTTTAGCTAAGCCTGACAATAGCTCCATGGCTGCAAGGGCACTGTTCAAGTCAAGTTTCCATGTAGCCATTAGCCGGTTGCAAACAAGAGATGTAGCATGACCAAATAAGCCATAGGCTGTGTCTGATGAAAGAGTTAAAAAGGGTTATGGGTAAAGTTCAATTAATTGTAACAAATCATAAACGGATTGTTGAATGTTTTTGTGACTTTCAATTGCTTCTAATATTAACATTTATATTCTGAAAAGGCAATCATGAATTCTGTAAGTCTCTAGGCAGTAAAAATGTTTTCCTTGCTTTCAAGTTTTTTAGCATAAAAACGTAAATTAGGATTCTTTCAGGAATACTGTAAGCTTTAAAAAGAGTGTGTATGTTAATAAGAATCGGCAATTCATTTTATTATTTAAATTTTTTGTACTGCGTGATCACAGCATAACTGAACATTTTCTCCGTCAATTTCAAACCCAGATCCTATCCAATTTTTCTCATCTTAATCACATAGAAATAACAAACACAAAACAATAAAAATACACCTATGGCAGAAAATGAAAGGGACGTTTGTATGAAATCAGAGAAAGGTAATTATCCTTTGACTGTTCACACACATGCTTACCTAAGTTTTTTGTAGGGGGCCCTTGCAAGCGATGATAAGAAGTATCATGGTAACTGTTTGTTTCTGTAGATGCTGTGCTACAACTTGTTCTGCTCAAATCTTTAAAAAATTAAAAAAATTAAAATAAAAAGAGAATCACATCAAAGCATGGATCGGATGAGATGAGATGAGAATGTATTCTGCTTTGACTGCCAGAGAAATATATCTCTACATTCTAAATAAGGCATCAGAACAAAGACAATGTCAAGAGTAAAGTGAATTCATGGCTTTAATGTATGAGAAAGTCCAATTTCTTTCACATTGACTCACACCTTCTACAAGTGTTTTAGTCGTCAGTTATCTGTTCTAATAATATACAAGGACAGCAGAGTGCAAATTTCCTTTAAGGATCAATAAAGTATTATTATTACTAATGCTGAGATCCGTTTGAAGAACGGTAAGTGGAAAAGAAGACTTAGATTTACCTAAAAAAGTCTATTCAGCCTACGACAGATTCCCTGATTTCATCAAATTATCTTTTGTGTTGTTTTATTTATCTATTGATCTGCAAAACCAATCATGAAAAAAAGAAAACATGTTTAAAAAATAGTTGTGAAGATGGCTGTTAAAAAGCAAATTGTAGCGGGCCAGATTCGAACCAAGGACATCCTTGGCATCGAAACAGCAAAAATCCACTGCACCATGGATTGTCGCTTCAATATGGTAACGCTTACGTACTTGTACTGAGACCAGAAAATGCACCTAGATTTTAAATATAGATCTACACTTTTATGAGTTTAAATCGATTCCCACTCTTCGAAAGCGTCACATTTTATCAAATTCTAGATCTTACTCCCTATAATATCTAGATTTACACTTTCATGATTCTAGATCTAGATCTAGTTCCATTTCCTCCTTATGAAGGCATAGCATTTTATCGGCATGTGCAGAGAATGAACAACATATTTTTGAAAACTAATATGAAGTTCTTGCCCACAATGATCTAGATCTAGATCTTGTCCTAGATTCTAAGTTTAGATATATATCCCACATGTGCTCTCTTCATTTGTTGATAAACAAAATATCAAACTATGTGCCAACAATGAAAGAACATCAGGCCTAATTTTTTCTGTTAGGCCTAGATTTAAGATCTCTATGTCGCAGAGAAAATACTATGTCTGCAGCAAAGGACTTCGGTGGACCTCAAAGGATTGAAATTAACGTTAATAGTTCTTCTTACATATTTGATCCAAATAAAGATGCCAAACCATAAACCTACGTGCCATGTTGAGGATACTGGCAAAGTTTCATATTTTTTCATTGTGTTGTGCCTGAGAATAAAATTATGCAAATTTGGCCTTAGCTTTATTAGAAGTAAGAAAATATCTTTTTTTTATTCTTTTTTTTTTTAAGGAAGAACAAAAAGAGATTTTTGGAACAAAACCTGTACAAGGAAATACTTTTTTTATAATACTTCCAATAACATTATTTAAAATGACAATGACAAAAAGGTGTCGATCACACCACGTTTGCATATAAATCTAAGAGACTGTACAACTTCACAGTAAAAAAAATTCTTAAAATGAACAACAGTGGGAAAGCATTGTTCTTACCATTGCTTTGGTCAGTCCCAGATGTATCCTGATTTGGCTGCAAAGGGATGTTATCTGCCTGCTCACTGGTAGCCAGATCTTCCACAATTAACATAAGTCCACCTAACATTGTATACAGAAAGACATATATTTTCATTTAAAAGAAACAGTAAGAGGCAACTATAAATTTCTTTAAAGAATGCAGTATTATTTCATCATAATTCACCTTAACGTGGAATTCCCAGATTCAAGAGTTAAGACTTTTTAGAAATAGCCATACACTTTTTAAAGGCAACAAAGTAAGTTCATCCTGAATAAAAGTGGTGAAAAACACACAAAGAGTAAATTCAGGAGTAATAATTACTCTACAAACAAGCTAGTGTAATATATTTTAGGGTGGCTCCACTGCATGCTCTTACTGCTGTTAAGAAGGTGTTAGAATGGAACGGATGTGCAGACTTTAAGCCTTTAGGGATATGGACATTGATTTCATCTTGTATCTTTCATCTCATGTCGGGGGTCCTCTAAGGCTTCTCTAATAGGGAAAATATTGAATAGACACATTTGTCATAAGAGGTGACTGAGGTACATCCTTTACTTTGCAGATCAGCTATTCCTTCTAGATACCAGGAGAGGAAACCCAATGTGAGCAATGCAAACAGAAGATAGATGAATGGTCTTATATATGCAGGAGATACTGTGCTATTCTTCACTACCGCTTCTTAATAAATTTTTGCATTGAGTTAAAAGACACAATGAGGACAGGAATCTACTTTCTAATGCAAAGAAAAATAAAATAATGAACTGGAATGAAAGTGCCCAATCGGAAAACAACTGAAAATGTGACGCATTTTATTTACTTCGTCATAAGAACAGATGCAGATGGACAAAGCTCCCTGAAAACAGGAAGATGATTGAAGCTCTACTGCCAAACTGAAAAAGACGCCGTAAAGGTGAAAGCATCCAATTAAAGAAGAATATTTAAAGACGTACACCTTTCCCACTGGACCATCAGAAAGATCAAAAGAAGTTAAATGAAAGTGAGATGAAATACTGTAAGAAATTCCTGAGAGGAATTTGGACATCTAAAGAAAAACAAAAAGTACATAATGGGTATTTTGAACATCGAAGAGATATTTCTAATGAAATTTATCAAAAAACAAAATTATGATTTATTGGTCATCTCAAAATTAAAGATATGACACAACAGAAAGGTTAGTCTTAGAAAACAAGATAATGATAGATGAGAACGGGGGCGACTGATACATGATCACAAGATGTAACAGACTGGATGTGCACCTAAATGACAGAGTCTTGCCGAGCAGGACAAGATACGGCATTGTTTTGAATGGCAGAGTCAAAAACTATAATTTGAGATACCCCATAAAAGAGAGAAAGAACATTCTAGATAAGTGTTCATAGAGAGAAAAGGTCTTACCTAAAAGCATCTGTGTGTTTTGAGAATCAGTTTCATTGGTCAAGGCAACTCTGATCAGTTCGGTGATACGAGTACGTAATGACATGAAAGTAATTGGTAGCTGATGTTCATCTTTGTCAAGCATCTCTGTTATTGAAAAAAGTATCATTTGTGGCCTTAATGCAGCTATTATTATCAGTAGTGTTACATTTCAGTGGTTACACAAAAAAAAAGCACTCAAACAGTGTTTACAACACTTAATAGTTTCAATCTAACATGGCTGAGAGACAAGATATAAAGATTCTTCACCATGACAATGAACACATCTTCTTCTTTTGCCTTATTCTTATAGTGGTCGCGACTTTATATCTTTTGCATAGTGACTCTCTCTTTTCATATAATTCAGTCTAAAACCTTAGTTATCTGCTCATCCCTCTTTATCACTCATGCTAACTCTTTCTTTTTCTTCATTCATGAAATTTTCAAAGCATTCCTTACATATGCTTAAAACCTACGACTTCACTCATTAAGACACATCCATTTATATCCTTTATTAGTCTGCTAAATGTTCTTTCAGGCACATTCCCTCTGCTAGCCAAAGGACACAGGTCTATATTTCACTCTCCCTCTTTATTGTACAGTTTCTCATATAGTTGTGCATATGCTTTCTCTTTGGCTGGAGAAACTACTCTCTTTGTCATCTAATTTGCCTCTTAGCATTCCTGTCTCCCTGAATGTTCCTCTTTATTACTGCCAGCTTCTTTCTTCAAATCTTTTCAGCGTATCCATCCTGGTTCCACTACCATGTATATTTGTGCTTTTTTCTCTACACAGATGTCATTTCAAGGACTTTTCTTGCATTATCTCTTATCTCATATACAGCAGATCTCATCTACAGCAGCTGACCATCTCTGAATACCTGTCATTATCTACTTCTAGTTCTATGTCCTCCCTAAATTTGCCTGGTAAGTCTTCACTCGGCTACCACAATCATATTTAGGGTCTGATCACCGCTCTTCTTAATCTTCCTGTGTTCACATGCATCTTACTATATGTTGTGTGATCATGCTTTGCTTTCCCTGGTACCACTGTAGTCTCCTCTTGCAAAGTGTACACTTCATCTGAGGGCATCTTCCTTCAAAAATCAAGCACTCGCAACATCCACCATACTCTGTTATTCTTCAGTCCAAATTTTCCCATTAAGTGGCATTTCTTTAAGCACGGCGTACATTAAAATCTGCATAATCATAAGTCTCTCTTCTTTTGGTATGGCCCGAATCAGATCTTCTGAATCAATTTAAAAGTTGTCTTTGTCCTCTATCTGGCATCCTATAAATGGGCCATATGTACTAATGACATTCATGATCACATCTTTTATTTCCAGCTACACTAGGAACAACCTGTCAAACATCCTCTTCCCTTCTTTCATTATTTTTCCAAATCCTCCATGATAATGTTTATATCAAATATGTATTGCAATAAAACCATATAACTGCCCTTCATACTCTTTAGTTGGAAATTCAAAGGCCAAGCTTGGCAGGGAATATGAAAGGTTTTCTTTGATAAAATATCATTTCACAACAGAAATCAATACAAAAGATTACCTTTGATTTGCAAATCTTTAAAATGGAGAGGTAGACATAGCATAGATAGAAGAAGGTGGATACTCGCTTTCCTAAGCTCTGAATATGGAATTTGTTCGCATAGTCTGATGAAATGCAAATAATGAGAAATGGTTAAGCAGGACACAATTAATTCAACACATAAGTAACATCAAGTAAAACAAAAACAGTCACAAAGACCCCCACAAACGTAAAACAAAGCAAAAAAAAAAGCCCTGAGGAATCAAATAAGGAAACCAAAAAGTGGACACTGCATGGTACTCATAAATCAATTTGATGTATTTCTCTAATGTGCATGCAGAATACAAGCATCTTCACCAATTGCCTCACAATATCCCAAAGTACAAAATCTTCTCATGAAATGAAAACCCTGCCTCTCATCCCCCCCAAAACCCCAACAACAATGATAACAACAACAACAAACACCCCCTGCTCTTTGCCATACGGCTTTACCATAAGGTTTTGATTTACAAAATACATAGAATTCAGATTTTAAAAATCAAGAATCTGTCATCCACATAATTTGAAACAATGACTTGTGTCAAAACTACAAATATCATCAGAGTCATTCTCTTAATGCACAAGTCCATCATGGAGGGAGTCTTTCAAGGCATACATTTAAGGTCATTTATGTCATACACTTCAGTCACTTCACAAAGAGGAAGATTTTCACTGTCAAAAGTTTTCCACCTAAACTGGGGCATGCAGCATCCATACAAGACTATATTGGTGCCAACAAGAGATCTTTATCAAAGTTCCGAATTATACATTTAGAGAACGCACTTGATGATAAAGCTTTACTCACTTTCATAACATTTGATAAAAGTCATGTAAGATAGATTAAATTCTACATGGAGGACAAAGTCAGACCTGGGCAGCATACCTGAAGTCAGGTGTTGTCTTGCTTAATACCAGTTCTATTGCCCTAAGCAAATATGGTAGAAGAAGCTGTACACCACTTAAATCCACTCTCAGTAATGAGCAAGAGTTAAAGAGAATATTAGACAACACCTCTCCACTTATGGATGCCTGAAACAAATTTGTACCCTTAATGAGTTGTCTTTGACCAGCCAGCATACTACATCATGTCATATTTCTTTATTCATCCGCATAAGGGGCAATTACATTTCACATCATATAGCATTACAACAAAATTCAAGCAGTGCTTAAGACATACAATTATAGGGGTCAATGCTATTAAGAAGGTTAAATTCAGTGACTTCATTACATTGTTGAGGTAAAGAGCGTTTTCTTTATTTGACCTCTTTTATATCACATCATTTGAAATAAAGATGACATCAAAATTAGCCTGTTCTATCAAACTATGCCGCCCCTTCTTATTTCTACCATTTCATTTCTAAAGTAATGAAAGAGCATTTCTTTACCTCATTCTCTTTGAAATATGGAACGATCTCTATTTCGTGTGACATACAGAACGATCTCTATTTCGTGTGTTGTACTCTAATTCCAGTGAAACGCATTTATTAATCAACTAAAACAGAAGTAGTAGTTGTGTATCAAAGGCTCATGAAAGATCTCAATACATTCATAATAATCATCAAAATATCTACAATGCATAGCAATGAAAGAATAACCTTAAACTTTTTGTTTACAATTATGGCTTAATAACTTAAAAAATAATAAGGTCTACAGACTAGTTTATAAAGAATCCAAATTACTACCTCATCTGTTTGCAAGCCATAATACATCACAATGTAGAACCGAGAGTAGTATTCGGGCAATATGACCTCTCCTGTCTTATGAGCACAGAATATTCGACAAAGTGCACCACATGCTTCAGCTCTTCCAGCCTGGTATGCTATGTCACGTGTCAGGTTTGGATCAGTGTTTAAGTCCATGGGCAATGACGTGTGTTTTGATTCAATGAATGAACTTGTTCGTCTTTCTTTTGCTATGAAAAAAAAAAAGATATAAGAATATGATCTATTTTTGAACACATTCAGATAATCTTAAATATCTTTGAATAACTATACAAAATATAATGCATATTTTTTGTACTAAGGCAGCTTCCTTTGAAGAATCCATAAATTTATCTGACAAACAAAATGCAGTCACAAAAATCTTTTTTTTATCTTTCAATCTTTATAAAACAACTGTCTTCACAAAAAGAAATACATCAACACAATGTTTGATCCAAAAAAAAAAAAAAAAAATTATAAAACAGTGTTCAGTTGTTCAATGGTTATTTCATTGTCAAGAAATCATTTTTCCAATCAAGTAAAATCCACTGACACTTGATATGAAAAAACACAACTGTGAATTTTGATTGGACTGTACATTAATGGTGCTGTAGGTTAAGTGGAGACAATTGGCTTTGCACAGGAAAAGTAGCTGAAATGCAATCAATTGATACAGTATCATGATCCATCAGTATGACAATGAGTAATGAATGCATCTATGAAACTAAAATTCAAAAGAAGACACTTACTTGGAGCTGCATGGGAAGGGTGGAGCCTAACACCAGTTAGGGAGGCATCAAACAGCCAAGCACCAAAAAGATGAAGAATACTATTGCACTGAGGACGTTTTGGAGCATAAGGAAGACGGGCTTCAAGAATGAACTTTTCAACATTTGCACTATTAACTGGAGGCGTTGTCACATTCTTTTGAGAATGGCTTTTAGATGTAACTGGAACCAGTAAGCAAGAATTTTGTTCTCATATTTTAAAATCATGTTTATTTGGTGAAACAGTTTAATTGATTTATCTCATCTAAATCTTTGATCAAGACCCAAACAGGAAAAGAAATATCATCCCTGTAAGTTTCTTAACGCATAAGTCAGAAATTGGGCCAAAAGCTTTTGGCTTTATTTGACTAAACAAATGGGTGTATCTACTCCACTATAAATTGTCTGTGTAAGTAGGACCAAACATGTCATGAGCAAATATCTGACATACGCTTTTAGAAGCTTGCAGGGACTTTCAATCATTGATTCTTTATAAAGTCATTAAATTATTCATGTCTTGTAAACATCAATCGTGATTGAACACACAATATTTTTCCTACTTCTTGGAATCCTAGGAAAAAAAACCTACTATCTTGTTTTTCTACATCATAAAGTACTTAAAAAGACCATTGCCTACAAAAAGAACAAGACATCAATCTATGAATATTCTATGCAGAACATAAAAAAAAAAGAATTCACACTAATTGCCCAGCTTTTGTCAAATCTGGAATAGACCATGCTAGCCATTCTAGATAATGGCGGAATGGGAAAAACCCTTACATGAGGAGTCTTTACATGAGACTTAAAGCCCAACATATCACTGGGATCAAAACCATAAACCTTTCATGCCAAAGTAGAAAGCCTCAATCATCTTGCCACTGAGGCCATCCTTTTGAATCTATTGCTGAGTAAAAAAATTAATTGTAATTAACGTCTATTTCCTTTGAAATACAATAAGATTTTGTTTCATCCTTGGCTCTTCAGTGAAAAGATTAAAAATCCTAGAACTTGTGCAATAGTTTAAGTAGCTGTAAGAATAAATAAATTTCTCAATGCATATAAGATGATATCTTTCCCTTAACAAAGAAGGCTAAAAAAGACTTATCTCCATTAATGCATGCAGCATTATATATAATTATCACACGCAAAAGAAAAGGGATGAAGGGAGGGACCTGTGGAGAGAGAGAGAGAGAGAGAGAGAGAGAGAGAGAGAGAGAGAGAGAGAGAGAGAGAGAGAGAGAGAGAGAG
>JAOYNN010160916.1:0-11114 GCA_025770095.1 Goniobranchus kuniei | reverse complement strand
ACGATTTTCTGCGCAACACTAGGGGGCAACATGTTGCAAGTTTTTGAATTGATTTCAAAACCTCGCAACAAAAGAAAACGAATAATTAGATCCCCATGGAAATAAAACTCAGCCTACTACATGTCCATATAACATCATTTTAAAAACGAAGAAAAAGGAACATTATATGTTTTCTTTATTCAAAGATCACTCAGTACAAGATCAAAGATCACTCTCACAAGTTCGTGGCTGCGGACTTGACCTCATTCCGAATGACCCGTAAAATGCAATAATTGTATATTAAAAATAGGTCTTTAATATAAACATCACGTCACAGCACAAATGCGTCAACTCATCATTCATACATTTGGCTCATAAATTCCATAAAAAGTTCATTTCCTATTAGATGCCTTGATTTCAATAAATCAATATAAAAATTTGTAGTTGTAGAAGAGCATTTGAGTTTAAAAGTTTTTAAATATTATATAAATAGAAGACTTACATTATTCAAAAGGCATAAATAATAAAGTATGAGAGGAGTTCATCTCACTTGTGTTGCATTGAACTTACAGCTAGAATAAGGCACGACAGATTTTCTATGACTTTCTGTTTTAGTGCTGATAGAAAGGAGGTGATGGTTATGAATTGAAAATGTGTATCTATCAAATAAAAAGTGGCTTTTATCTTTCAGAATATTTGTTAGCTCTCTTAAACAGAAATTATCTTAAAGGTTGTTCACACATTTTAATTCATCAGAATATTTGCTACCTTTTATAATATGTCGTCAATCTGATGTACATCATACTTTTCAGAGATACTTAAGATGTCGGTCTAGGGATCGGGAAATCCTGAGTTCGATTCCCACCAGCAACTTTTTTTCCCCTTAAGCAGGAAAATTTGCTCTCATTGCTTCAATCGTCTCAGGGTGAAATGAGTACCTAGCAATAGCTGAATGAGTTACACTTTACTGTTCATTCCCCATGAGGTATGCCTACTGGGGAATAAATTATTGTAAAATGATTTGAGACTGTTCTTTGAATGGGGGAAAGCACTATTGAAATTCAATTTTTATCTTTTAAGAGATGGTAAGAAAGAAGGAATGGTAAGAATTAATTTTTCCTGGGCAGTGGCTTTTCAGCCCGCACTTCTACAATTTTCAGCTGCCTAGAGTTCTTGCAAATGCAGCTTGCACTTCTGACCTCTCAGTTAATTATATATCTCTAATAAAACTAGGCACTCAAATCCTAACGATCACTGGATCAGAAAGCAGAAAAAAAAAAAAAAATTTTTTCCAGAAGCCCCCACACGTCCAGATTGAACCCTGGACCTTTTGGCTTCTACGGCACATGTTGTAAGACTTAACCACAATTTTTATATGAATAAGGAGGGTATATGTGTCATTGGCAATATACAGTTTGATATAAATGATTTCATACTCTTGCCTGGGTGAAATTGTTTTGTTGTTGTTTCATATCATATATCATATCAGTATTAAGGGCGCAATAGGCTTAAACCTTTAAATTGTTTTGTGCTAATTTAAAAGAAGCCAGCACAATCTTGAATCAAGCCTATGATTAAAAATTCATAATGAAATAATACAATATGAGTGTTTTTTTTTAAATTGACACGAAGTACAGGTGCATGTAAAGAGGAAAAGCACTAAAGTCTAGCAAATGATCCTCATCAACAAATCCACAAAGATCTAGCTAGAATTCCAGGTCAGGCAGTGAAGTGCTAGTTTCTGCAAAATTCAATTTCCAGATTTTTTTTTCTGCTCCATCATCCTTTATACTTTAAGAGAAATTGTCTGAAAAAAAAACATTGAACATTTTCCTCACTGAAGCAACAAGTCGGATTTCTACTCGGACACCTTGCAACGCTTTAATTTTTATGTTATAACGATTGTTTCTTTTGGATACCTATATGTAGATTGCCACAACATTTGATTCAATCGATTTTATAGTTTGTGAAAGGCACAGACAGTATCATGTTCAATTTATTAACTGATTGCCTGCCTTTGAAATTAATCCTCAAGTAAATTGTTTTCATTCATGTTCCTTTATTTTGAATTCATGTGTTAAATTTTCACTACTTTTCAGATCTAATTGATAATGTGATTGGTAATATCTAGATATACATCTACAGCTTGAGTTTTGGAGATAGATCTAGATTCTAGATCTACCTCTAGATCTAGTTTTACAATAGTTTTGAGCTCATCAGATAAAGGTGTTTTTGAACCTCTTTACAAGGAGAAAGGGTGGAGACAGGGCGAGAATCATTCGAGAACCTTTCACAGAGGCAGAGGCATCTCTACGACACAAAATTCTAATGTGCTGGGAGAAAATAACTTTAAATGACATCAGAAAAACTATATCAACCTGGAAGAAGAAACAAACAAGTAATTCAAGAAGATAGCTGATTAATTGATCATTTAATTTTAAAGCACCAACCTGCAGGTAATAAAACCAGTTCATTCTGCTCGATATTGGATTTTTTTACCCACTTCACTAAATGACAGTATTTATCTTATTCAACAACTGATCCTTTTGAAAATTTACACATGTTATGTGGATTGAATTGTTCCAGCTACCTGCCACAGAGTTTTGTAAATAGATAAATATCTACAGAGCTTTCAGCTTTATAAATTGGGCACATTTTTTTTTTTTTTTTTTTGGTTCACCAGGTATAAATGGCCATACAGCCCAAAAATGTGCACCCGATAACCACCTATGATTTTCTACCGCCTTTTGTGTACAAAGTACTCAGTCCATACACTGTAAACAAATGAGAGATGGCCACTAAATAATGCCCTCCTCCGTCTCCCATCAAAACTCTCCCCCTCTGAGGACATACAAAAGAGCCTGACAGAAGAAGACAGATGAAAAAAGAACTCTCTCTCAACCCTCACCCATCTCTAAAAAGGAGCATGGGGAGAAATAGCAGTGCCACTATTATTTCACCTCTCAGTATAGGACCCCAAACCACATGGTGGTATATATATGAAACCTTACCTCTGCTTCAGTCATTAACCGTGATTCCTTGGAAACATCAATCAAAGATGAAGAGAAATCAAAGAAAGGCTCTAGTGTAGACTTAAGTTTTAACACATTTTCTGAGGGACCCTTTGCTTCATCCTTTTCCTTTTCTCCTTCAAGACCATCATCTTTCTTTCCGCTTGCTTCTGAAGAACAATCTTGAACTCGATCCTTCAAGCATGAAGATGTAGATGACACATAGCCAAAGAAATTATTTTCATTCTTTTTCTTTGAATCTGGTGGACTCTGTTTCCGCTGCTGTATGTCTATCATCCATGGTTTAGTACTGATTTTAGGCTGCTTTTTTATCACTTGTGTATTACATCTTTTCACCATCAATGGCCTGGTTCTTGGTTCTGACCACAGAAAGTAGATAAAAAACACGATAGACTTTCTGGAGAATTGATAGAAGGTCATTATTAAATGGTCAAAGGTAAAGTGAGAGGAGATAGACAAAGTGTGCTGTTGCTCACAGTAAGAAAATAAAGCAAGCAGAATTTGTTTTACACTTAATTCAAGAGGCGAAAGGAAAGCCTTGTATTTCAGCTCAAGATAAAGCATCATTCACCATATCCAACATTTAGAAGGGTGACTAGGTAAGATCACGTAAGGCACTCTACACGGTTTATCTCCTTCAACATAGGGTATTAATGATTACGGTACCCACTTGCAGACAGGAAAAGTCTTGTCAGAATGCCATTTATTCAGAAGTGCCTAGCATGCAACTCCAAAATATGCTCCTCTGGGATTTGCAAAAGTTTTGAGAAAGGAGTGGACTATGAATGTGTGTGGGAGGGGGTGGGGGGGGTAGGTGATCAATTTACATTACTGTGGATAGAGATTACAAATCCTTTTCTTTTTTATTTCTATTACAATGGGATACAGTAGAGTAAAACTAGGTTATAACAGGACCGTTGGGACCAGCAGTTTTCCCTGTTATAAGCAAGTCATGTTATATCATTATCAAAGGTAACTACCGATACTATTGCATCCTCGGTGGCAGCTTTCTGTTCCAGTGATAAACCCCTCTTTTACCTGATACCAATAGAAGCAATGCTAAATTTGAACTAAATTGAAGTGAAAGAAACGTTCCTGCCTAGCGCCTCCTTGATCAGTGATAAGTGCAATGAATGAGCATAGTGTGTACTAGTGTGTGAAACACGCTTGTGCGGGCCTCTAGTTCTATAGTCTGTAATCACAGTCTCACCTAGCCTAGCACTCTTGCCTCAGTAAATAACACTGTGCTCAATCACGGGGCAGCCACTCACCAAGTGAGTTTGAGTGGTGAGAGTTGGGTAAGAAGAGAAGCAACCCCCTGGCGGGCGACGTGTGTAGTGCATTAAATGTGTGTTCCATTGTTTGTGCTTAGGCAAGCGAACATACTAGAACTCACAAAAGGGGGAAATGCCTTTGTTGAGACAAATTTGATTGATCGAAAACAACTTGGCAAGCGGCAGAATCTCTGTTATATCAGATTTAGAGCAAATAGTGCCCCGTTCCTATTACTTACATTTACAGAGAGAAAAGACGGGATTTGATTTGTCACTGTCATATCTGAGTTTGTGTAATAACCAAGGCTGTTATAAATGGATTCGTCTGTAATACAACTGAGCAGTCTGTTAAGCACATCCCACTAGCAATCTGGCAACATCTTTCGCTGCCTATTGCCAGATACTAAATAATAATAATAATAGTAATAATAATAATAATAATAATAATAATAATAATAATAATAATAATAATCTTTAATGTCCATAAAGTGACAATTCATCTTAGATTTAACAAGCTCTGATACATAAACAAACATGCACATATACTCACGCATTGATATATGAAGTATACAGGCACTTAGATATAGACAAACACACACATACATGCACACATATACACAAGTACGCATGTGTGCACCTACTCATATACACCCTCACATACAAATATGCCTACACACAGGGACACATTAAGCGCAATTACAGAAAATTTAACATCATTGCTTATTCAACTAAGGTGGATGAACTGCATCATGAAGATGATGGTGATGATGAGGCTGATGATAATGTTTATGATGGCAGACATGACATTATCGTTCATGGTGTGATTAAAATGAGGATGATAGAGGCGATGATGCTCATGGTCATAACTGCGAGGATGATGATGATGATGATGACAATGGCAGTGGTGATGATGATGATGATGATGAGGGCGATGACGATGACGACGATGATGGTGATGAAGACAATGATGATGATAGTGATGATGATGGTGATTCTGATGATGATGGTGATGATGATGATGACAATGAGATGGTGATAACGACGATGATGATGTAGGTTATGTTGTTTAGATGATGATACTGGAGGAAATTTTGTTAACAATCCTTTATTTGTTTGGGTCTTTGAGTAGCAGGTTGTCACCCTCATAAGATAATTGCCTAGGTCATCTTTGGGTGTTTTTTAGTTAATACAATTTTCAAATACTAGACTTCGATTCCTTCATTTTGCCCCCACTTTTACTTTTAATAGAATTGGTTATTAAATAAAGGACTTATAATAATCGAGTGTGCCAAACAAAAAACAATGAGTACAAAAATACATGTTTTTGTCGAGTAGCTCAAAATGGTTAAAAATGACTTGGGCAATTATCTTATGAGCATGACGAGGTGTTTATGGCTTTTGTGGCGGTTGGAATGAACGTAAGTTTATGTAGGTTGGTGCTGCATTTGGATTCTCAGCACCGCTTCCCGGAATTCAGAAGTAAGAATTCTGTATGGAGTAGATGTCTGCATTGCGTAATGATATTGAACGCTTTTCTTTCAATAGCAGTGCTATGTGAATGTTGCAGAGGGTCTAGTTTTTTGCTGATAATTTTGTATGCATTTTGTAATGTCCTCTGTAGATCTAGTCGAGCCTTTTCTTTAGCACCACAGCTGCCAACCCCGGTAGTGATTCCATATGTCATGATGCTGAGAAGTAGTGATTCACATCTAGTTGAGTGAGGTACATAAAGTAAAGTGCGTACCTAATGACACAACGTCAATGACTTGTGGTTATGGGCCTGACCACAGCAGAGAGGCTTGAACCCACCAGGTTGGGCATGCTTGAACTGACCATGTTGAACGCCTCTTGACTCTTGACTCATGCGGAGTTGTGTTAACCACTAAGCTACAGTAGCATCCAGGAATCTTAAACACAGAAATCATGAATTCTCGGGTATCTCAAACATAATGCTTGGTCCCGTTTCGGTAACTATGCTTCATATTGACTTCATGGAATTCTCCTACATGCAACACTCGAATCTTGAACAAATCCACCTTGCATTCTCAAAACAAGATCCGGCTTTTCAGAATTTCTGGCCACGAGTAGGTGTTTCTTTGTGTAAGTGTTACTGCCAAAACATGGTCTTTGTCTTACCACAAAATGCTGGAGGAAAGGGGAACATGGAAGGGGGACTGGAGAGTGATGCTGACCACACTGCATGACTGGCTCGCCACACATGCAATCATGCTGTAGTTACACATGGTACTTATTTCAATTTTCTTTTTTACCACCCTTGATTTTCTCTCTATCTCTTTGTATCTGGGGTTTTCACAGAGAAGACGAATTAGAGAAATCTCGAACACTATTTCCAATCCCATACAAATTCAAGTTACCTGTTTTGACTGTATTTCCACGCTTCATGTCAACTCTGAATATACCGAAAAGATCTGTCTAGATACTCTCACTTTTCCTCTAACCCTGCAGTTTGGAAAATCTCACTGATCTTGTCCAACCTTGTTTTATTACACTCTTTTGGCAAATTTAACGAAATTGCCATGAATCGTTCACAGACACACATTATTTTTACAACATTCTTATTCTCACCTTTCTTCTTGTTCCCCTGTTCCTCCTTGACAAGTTCAGGAGTAAAAACACAAGTCTTCAGTCTCTCTTCACGAGATAGAGGCAGAAGGTTCATGGCTTCTTCATATGCTTCCTGCACTGTTTGTTGTCCCCTGTAACTTTGTTTGTCTCTTTGGTAAAGTTTGGCAGAATTGGTAAGAAGCCGTTTCTTTCTCCTTTTCATTTTCTTCCTCTGTCCACATAGTTTTGGTGCAGATATAAAGTGATTTTCAAAAGATGCTTGATAATAGAGGATCTAGTTTACTAGCAAGTTTTACAAACATACCAAAATCATGTTTTTAAGTGGGTCCTTTTCAATATGTTATTTTACATTAAGATTTGCATTTTTAAATTGAAATATCTGATTCAAGAACTGGTCACATTTGCAAGGGCAGCATGAGCAAAATAAGACTTTTTTTTTTTTCATATGGACACTGTCAAAGTTATGACAGTTATAAAAACTGACATGAAGATCAACAGACGTCTTCTAAGGGAAAAAAGAAAGGTTTGATGACATTATATTTCACATATTATCAAAAGGCTATGAGAATCTTGAAAGCTGGTGAGATATCAAGACAAAACTGACAGATGTCTTCAATTATCATCATTCAACAATTGCCTTTTCCAACATTTCGAAGGGAATGAAACTGTTGAAAACCATCCAAGACTTGGTCAGGTAAGAAACACACCCCCTCCCCCCGTTCCCAATAAAAATCATTGTACTCTAATGCAACACCCACAAGATTGGGTTTTTTTTACTGCAAGACAAACAGGTCATCCAAATACCATTTGGCAGTGACTGCACACAATTAACATCTCCCAGGTCTTAGAGATATGAATAACTGACACTTTTAACATTGAGAACCATGAGCTTGATCTTGCATGACCAATCCACCAACACGTCACTGTTCCCACTTGTCAAGGCAGCATCCTTTATCTTCTTTTTCTTCTACATTTACCTCCTCCCAAGCGTGGGCTTGTCATATCATGTCATTTATTTTCCTTCTTCCTCTTCAAATAATCCGACTAGCTCACTGAGCTTCTGAGCTTTTATATAGTGCTTAATCCACTAAATGTGCTCAAAGCACTATACAAGTGTTCCTCGACAGGCCTGTTCCAACCAAATGCCTTCTCAACTCCATGTGGAGTATACAGAGATGCAACCATTTTACAGGCGCACTTGCTCTAGTATACCGACAAGATATTCCTCAAAACGCAATGAAAAAAAAAAAATGAAAAGAAAAGGTGCTGGTGGTTGTGTCCAAGCCTATGATGTCATATAACTTGACCTGAGGATAATGTAGTGGAGGGAGTGTTTGAAATAGTCAACATCTTAGATTTCGACATCTCAACTGCATCTGACAGAATCAGGTATTTTATTGCAGTCTAATTAAGCTAGGGAAGAAGGAATTCAGGTGATAATCTAGATTTGAATGTGGCACTATATACTATTGCCTTTTGTTTTGTCTAGTATTAATGTTATAGTTATTGATTTTCTACATATCGATTGGTATGTTGATTAGATTATTTATGTCTACTACAGAATTGTAGACTAAATCCTACCCCTTTGAGGGATCCATCCTAATTTATGCATAGCTGTAGATATACTACCTGCTGTATAAATTGTAATCGTCTTTTTGCTCATTGGTGTGGGTTTCCCAGACACAGCATCCATATTCTAAAATAGGATTAACAAATACATTTACACATGTTTCTTTGATTGATTTAGGGCAATTGGTTAAGATTTTGTCACAAGAAAGCCAGTGTTGAGCTTGCCTTTTCACTACGTTATTTTTGATCTTTCCAATTTAGCTCACTGTCTAAGTACCTTTAGTTTCACTCAGTATCTATCTTGTATTCATATTATGTTCTTCGTTATGCTTTTCAGTGATGGTAATAATCTGACATTTCTATGGATGGAGTTCCATCTTCCATTTACTCTCCCACTTGTGCAGGGTTTCCAGGTCTCTGTGATGTTTTACAATCACTTATTGTTTTTGTTTCTCTGTACAGTAAGCTATCATCTGTAAATAATCTGATTGTGGTATTGGCTGAGAGATTTGATCTACATCATTTATGAATGTCAGAAGAAGAGTGGACCGAGTACTGTTCCTTGTGGGACCCTAATTCTATTAATGTTGTATTTGATTCGACACCTTCTCCATTACTCTTTGATGTCTGCCTAGTAGAATGAGCTCCTGACTCTATGCCAATTGTAGAAGTGGGAATGGGGGAGATGCTAGGTTTTAGATATAGTTCTAGACCATGAACTTACTGTTTCTTAACCCTTTAGTCATTTTAGATCTAACTTTCTACTATGAGGGTATTTTTTAAAGATATTGTGTAAGAGTGTGCACCCAATGCCAATAAATTTTAATGTTTCATGCAGGCTTCCAGAAAATTTTACAATCAGTTGCTGCCATCTCTGAGGTAAATACCTCCTTACTTCGTTGAACGATTATCTAGACTTCTTCTGCTACTGTCCTGAATTATTCTAAAGTCACAATTTTTGAGTCTGCTCCAGTCTTGTTTTTACTTACTCCTTTGTATCCTTCTTTCATTGTGGTCAAATATACAAGTATTTGACTAATACCTTCTTCTGTATCAGTTTTACCTCACTGAGAACTTTTCATGAATTTTCCCCACTCTATGTTGCTTTTAGTAAATTACATTGAATATTTCTTGCCTTTGCAGGGTGCAAATATTTTACTCACTGATGAGGGTGACATTAAACTGAGTAAGTAGAATTTAATTTTTGTCTCCATATTCCCTCCCCCTCCTCCTCCCCCTCTTTTGTTCTTAAATGTGAAAGTGTATTTAAATTGAAAATCCCAGTTAAAAGTGATCCTTTTTCTGTGCTTGGGATTTTTATTTACATATAAAATGTGCTGCAATGGTCTCCACTGGAGGCTTTGTTAGAGGCCAATCCGCATTAAAGGACGTTGTTCCTGTCTTACTGAATTTTTTCTCTTTAAAGGTCTTTTCTAAGAGTCCATTCACCAGACTTATTAAAAGGCTGCTGTTTCACCTGGCCAGATCCTCACATTGTCCTTTTTTTTTCAATGTGTTCCTAGATTACTTCTCCCTGTGAAGTAACATGACTAAATGATTGTTTGTGCCCTTATTAGTATACATGCTCATGGTATGCAAACCTGTGCTGGCTGCTTTGATGTCATTCACCAGACACCGGTTGCAGGACTTCATGACGATGTATTGTCTGTCAATGTGACACATTGTGCCTGTAAACGACCAGATGCTGACCAGCTCAGTGATTGGCACGAACATGTGTCAATTGTGATTACATATTGCCAAGCTCCACCCAGGTGGATTAATAATAATAATAATAATAGGTTTATTTATAAAGTGCTTTACACTGAAGTCTCAAAGCGCTGTACATAGACACAGAACCCCATGAGGACAGCATAAAGTCACAATTAAGCACATAAATACATGACAACGGACATACCAAAGGCACACGTGATATGTTTAGACAAAGAATCGCATATTACTCATGCTGACAAACACAGGCATACATGAACACATACCCAGTAATACTGACATGCAATAAAGCACTCGGGACACCTAATGCTAACACACAAACCAGTATACACACTTATGATCAACATGTAGGCCTATTAAACATATGAGATTAAGGTTACAGAATGGCATGATACCCCTAGACATACTGACAATCACAGGCGACCATACAGAGCGTCTCGGATAATTTACACACTGACGCAAGTAAGGGAGGATAAACCCACATGTAGACAGAAAGACAACAACAATGCTAGAAAATCCAGGCTAACATCTAGCATACTGTTGCATAATAAAAATTTAGCTACAAGCAGTTATGACAGATATTGAATGAATAGATGAGTTTTAAGTTGTGTCTTGAAGTTGTGAATGGTTGAGGAAGATCTAATTGAAAGAGGCAGAGAATTCCAAACTGAAGGGGCTGCTTTTCTGAACGATCTATCGCCATAGCCCTTCAACTTTGTCCTTGGAACATGGAACAAATTCTTGTCAATGGATCTTAAATGACAAGTGTGACTATTTGCTGGAGTTGAAATCAGTTCTTCGACTTAGGACGGAAAACAGGAGTTCAGAGCATTGTACATGTACTTAACTCTGGTGGGGCTCGCCATTTTACCGGAAGTGATATCAGGTTGTGGGATGGCCTGATGATGTATTTTGTAATCAAGAATTGGGTCAGGGCCAGAGTAAT
>JAOYNN010160805.1:0-11115 GCA_025770095.1 Goniobranchus kuniei | reverse complement strand
AGACAGACAGACAGACAGACAGACAGACAGACAGACAGACAGACAGACAGAGACAGAGAGAGAGAGAGAGAGAGAGACAGACAGACAGAACGACAGACAGACAGAGACAGACAGACAAACATATAGAGACACACTCACAAGGTTAACAGCCATGAAATGTGAATGAAGAGAATTTTTCAGAATAAGTCACAATTATTCATGTAAACTACTTATACGTTTCTTGAAATGCAATGGGCATTAATTGAAAAGTATAAGAATCTGTTTTGTTTGGATGTTTTTCATGCAAAGATGAAAATCATATGACTGACTTTTAAATGACTTCCCTCAAGCAGAAATAGATTAAGAAATATGGAAACAAATTAATCCAAAATCACGTTTACTTTATCAGTCCTTTACTTATAGTTTTGAAACTATAGTCTGTTTCAAAAGCTCTCTCAAGAGAAAATTGTCATCATTAAGCATTTTATGAAATTGTGTATGAAAAACTATGAAGGATAGAAACGTGTCTTGGGTGTAGAAAGCTGTGAAAGATATGATGATGAAAGGAATGGTGGGGATTAGTTTTGCCTGGACAGTAGCTCTTCAGCTCGACCTTTATGATTTCTGAATTTCAAGGGGTCTTTTATATGCACAAATTGTACACAGGACCTCTGAGTTTATCAACTACCTCATCCAGGACTAGACACCCAAACTTTTTATCAGCTATTGAATTAGGGAACATGAAAATCAGTATAATCTCTTTTTCTCAAATTGGCACCACCTGGGATTGGAATAGGGCATTTGGCTTTTTTCTAATGCAGTAATCTCCGCCTTATAACCCAGTCCTCGGGTGACAAAGTAAACGAGTTATTAGCCGGAGCGGGTTATAAGACGCATAAGAGTACATGAGCTGAATGCCAGCTCAATAAGCTGTGGGTAAAGTGTTGGTTTAGTCCCTGACCACTCATTGTGTTAATTGGCTGGTGTCAAACTAAACGATGATTGGCTTCACTGTGAACCCACCAAGGCCACCAATCATGAACATGTACATCCTATGACAAGCCCTTTCAAATCATACTCATACCTGTAGACTTTACACAAAACACGATGGCGAGTATCTCCCTCTGTCCCTCCCACATTGGTGATAGACAGCTGAGTGTCCATGCCATCTATGACTTATTCTTGCATCATTAATCATCATGGGAATGTCTACACCGAGCGTCGCTCGATGACCTGCTCACCCTTTACTTAAACTTGTACGCAGGAACCTGTACTTTGATGTGGTTGACCAGATGGGCTTGACTTGAGCGTAATCTGGCAGATGGACCGTTTGAAAGAGTCCACGTCTCTGCAGCATCTGATAGAATGAGGCATTCTATTCCAGTCTAAATGAGCTAGGGAAGAAGGAATTTAGGTGGCAATCTAGATTTGAATGTGGTACTCTAAAGCTTTGCTTTTTGTTTTGTCTAGTATAAATGTTATGGTTGTTGATTTGGTACATATTAATTGGTATGCTGATTAGGTTATTTATGCCTTTGTAAAGAGTTGTAGATTTAATTGTAGCCATTTGTTCTTCGAGGGGGATCCATCCTAGTTTATTCATAGTTGAAGATGTACTACCGTGAGTGTAATTGTAGTCATTTGTTACAAAGCATGCTGCATTCTTTTGGATTTTTTCTAGGTTTTCTTTTTGTTTGGTGGTGTGAGGGTCCCAGACACAGCATGCATATTCTAAAAAAAACTTGCCCACTGGAAAAATCGGGTTATGTGACGATGTTGTGTCTCTGATGCAGGTTTTAAGAGGGGTATTTTTCATTAAAACAGCGGGTTATTATGCAAAGTGGGTTATAAGGCGGCAGGTTATTAGATGGGGACCACTGTAATAAAAATAATGCTTGAACGTATGAATTACTGGTCCAATGGCCTTGTGGTAGAGCGTCCACCTTGGAATGGGAGGTCATGGGTTTGAACCCTGGCCAAGTCCTACCTAAGATTGTAAAATTGGCAGTCAAGTACCAGTATCCCTTAGCGTTCAGTATTATGAGAATAGTTCTAAGACTGGTTAGCCCAGTGTCCGTATACTGTGACTGGGTGAGTCATTGAAGTTGTGCTATGGCTTATGGCTCAAGTATGTCCAAATAGCACTGTCACTGAGATAGTGTGGATTTTACATAAAAACAAGGGTAAAAGGAATACTTAATCACATAAAATATATGCATAAAATTATGGGTGCTGGAATACATGGCGTGATTTAATCATAGTTCATAGGTATATTTGATCAACATCCATGCCTTATTCTAAAGCTTTCCCCAACCTGATTATTTGACACATAGGCTATTACACCCTTGTCAAAATTTTCATATCTCATTAGAAGTCATGTAATAAACATGTCTTTTATATAGCTTTGACAGGACTTTTCCAAATTCCAGATTTTACATTACTCTACAAAAATAAAACTTGTAGATTCTACTATCATGTTTTAAGTTGGAATTCTCAGGTGACAAAATGTTGCCTTCATCATGTTGTGCAGTTGGTCTTCAATGAATCTACTTTTGTTTCATGGTATTAATTTATTATTTCACCCTTTCAATGTGTTCTTTTCCCTTGCTTTTCTCCAAGGGGCTTTGATCTAGTGTTAAATTTCAAACATTTCTTTGTCAAGATATTTACATGATGACTTGTAAGTTGATGTAGATACTTTACCTGTTAGCATGATATATAAATTGAAATCATGTGCCAATGTTGAAGCAAAAACGTTTGTTTGTATTTAGTTTTGCTTTCAAGTTTATGTTGAATTCATTTGGGTATGAATGAATCTTGTTGGCTTTCTTTTATGAGTTTTCTCATAATTATTTTCTTTTCTTTCTATAATCACCCCACCCTCCCCATCTACCCTTTTAATTTTTTTTCTTGTTAACTACAGGTATTTTTCATTCGAAGTTACAGCATTTTTATTTTCCCTTTTTCTTCCCCCCCCCCCCAATTCATCCACTTTTAAAACTTACCATTCTTAAGACATATATTGAATCTGAATGATAAGTTCTGGTGTTACATCCATTTTCAAGATGCCAACAGATAATTTTAATTATATATTTTATAAATATTAAATAAACTGTTGCTTTTTTTCTTTGTTTTTTTGTTTAAGTGGCTTTTTAACCTGTCTTTTTGTAAATGATAGCATATTTATGATACATGTACCTGAAAGAGAGAAAATCATTCTGATTTACAAACATTGGCTTCCAGTAGAAGTCCTAAAAGCAGATTAAATAGAAACCAGTTGTGTTGGGAAGTAAAACTGGCATGTTGCTCAAGTGGCTGATGGATATCACTTGTTCTACTTAATGTCATGTGAACCTTAAATAAGTGCTGGCCTTATGGATCCTTGTGGCTCCAGGGGAACTTTCTTCTTTACTTTCTTGACTCTTGTCACTTTAATTCTTAGCAATAAATTGCATATTATCAGAGTATTAAACAAATTTTCTATATAATATATATTTGTATGTATGGTGTTATAAACCATATTATATTTAATTTTAAATGATATCCATTTGTAAAAAAAAATATGTCTACATGTAGCTTTAATTTATTAGCAGACTCATCATAGCTGCCCCCTCTATACCATTGATGCAGAATTTATCTGCTTAACTCTGTTTTCATTCATCTTTAAAGAATGCCAACAAAAAAAACAGATTTGTCTTGTAAATGCAGGGGAAGTCTTTAATTTATATGTCAATTTTGTTGTTGGTTTTTGTTTTTTTATGGGTTTTTTTTGTTATGTTTGGGGTTTTGTATGTGCATGAATAGGTGGTTGGTTTTTTTTCTTGTGTTTTTTTTTTCAAATTCAAAAACAGAATTTAGCAGATGAAATTCAACAGTAATGGTAGGAGAGCAAAGAATTATAAGTTATAAAAGTAGTATGAATTGTAAGTTGTTGGAAAATCTTTTCCTAAATTTTTGAATTCTCACCATCAAATTAAAGTTTTTTCATCTATCCATTTGAATATGAATGTATATCAGTATAAAGCACCATATATACGTGGAAGATACGATAACTTATGTTGGATCAGTTGGACAATTACATTCCTAAAATATGCACTAAAAAAATTGCTAACTCATTTCATCCATTACCTCTTCAGTATTGTGCCAAAGTCAATTTCCTGTTCAAATTTTTATGTGAGGGAAGGGGGAGGGAGCATTTGAATCATTCTCTAACCTTTTAGTAATTAAAACAAGAATCATCACTTGTCCTTATCACTGATTGATAATAATAAGTTTTTATCATTACATTTTTGGAGCCCTAAATAGTAGGCCCTACTATTAGCTAGGTGCTGTTGGGGAAATTAGGGCCTATATGGTTGGTGAGCCTGCACTTGTGTATGGGTATGGAAATGTTTCAAGGACAGCATAAAGGTCTTTCATAAAGACTTCAACATTTAACAGAGTCTTTGGAGATGCAGCCAACTGCCCCAACTGGCGTACTACAACCTCAACAAGAGCCAAAGAAGCAGAAATGTGCAGTCTCCGCGATGCTGAAAAAAAATGCCAGATTCAAAAGGCTATAGTGGTCGTGATCAGTAATACAGTCACTACCCATCAGTGCCCTACATATGGGCATGGCTTCCTTTCCTGGATTGGCCTCATCAGCCACCTCAACTCATTGAGCAGCCCCCACAAAAACTGATGTCATGGCAATCTTCCAATTTGAAGGACGAACATCCTCATAGAAGTGGACGAAAAATTGTTCTTATCTTTATTTTTAACTCCCTCATTTGGAACAAAACCCATGACAAATATATATAAAACAAAAGTGTTTTCATACAAGAATCAATTACATTATACATGTACACATTTTACATAATATATGTGATATAAAACAATGAATTTTGGTTTCAACAACCGAAGCATTGTTGGGTATTACTGATCCTTTTTATTACATCTTGTAACGCTGCTGTCTGAAGTGAAATGTTTTAAAGGAGATATTACTGAGATGCTGTCAGTGGCTTAATGGATGGAATTAGTTAGGAAATATCAGCACCAAATATAGTATGCATTTGTTATTATTTCTCATGTTTTTTTCACCCTGTACAAATACATGTATGCTTGAGAATAAGTGGTTTGAACATGAGAGTTAGTACAACTTTACTGTGATATTCATGTGATACTGCTGTACATAGCTTTTCATAAAGATGGTGATTTCATGTTAGACAATCCTAAAACATCCATCTTAATTAGAGTGTGCAATGGAAGATAAAGTGATGAAAACCATCAAGGAGACCAATCCATGTTGATTTGACACCAGCACAGTGTCTGTGTATATTCTGTAAAAGACTTTCGTCAAAATGTAAACCACTCGGAAAAAGTCAAACATGTTCGAGTGAGAGTACCTTTCAAGACCCGGTAAAGACATAGGCCAGAAGTATCAATTCATTCTAAAATTTCATGGGACAAAATGAAATTCAGCTTGCAACCAGTATTCAATTGTTTGCCTTTCATTTCATAGGCAATTAATATTGTTAAAACACACTACCATCATAATGATTAAGAGTGTCATCATCCACATCATTCATATGTTTTACTCTTAATGTCATTGTAATTTTTCAATTATAAATCGACTGTAATGATCCAAGCTATGAAAGTCTAGACAAGATATGTAAAATTATCATGTTATAACAAATTTTTCTTTGGATGGAGGAGGTTACCAAAAGTTTGGGTTTTTTTGTACGTGGTCTCCTCCATCCAGAGAAAGTTTGTTATGACATGATAATTTTACAAATCTTTTCTAGCCTATCGTAGCTTGGATTAATTCAGTAAATTTTTTTAGTAGTTGCAAGTGAATCAATTCAAGCAGTAGAGGGTCAGATCTGCGTGGCTTCACGTACTTGTGAGCGCACTAGCATTATTCCCTCAATCAGCAGAACTTCATTCTGTGAGATGATGGAATTTAACACAATTATCTGTGTGGTGTATTGGATGCATGCATTATAAATTATCTATGCAGTGTTTTGTTTTGAATCAATAGGTCTTTAACAGAAGCGATATTTGCTAAACTGCCAGTGAGTTTTTAATTTATGAGATAAGACAAAAGAATTTTCATAGTTGTTTAGCTGTGGTATGTTGGTGTTGTTTCCATACTTTTTAAAGCATCTGTTGCCAGAATAGAGGAGACCCATTTTGTAAAGGAATCTTTCAGTTTGAACTCCTCTTACTATGTACATAAAGTTTCTTCACTTCTGGCTTTACTAAACTGATCATTGCATTCTCCACTGAGGCACTTCACCATAATATTACTGCTCCTGTGAAATAGCATTAGTAACCTGTCTTTCAAATTTCATTTTAAAAAGCATGCATGATTATGATGTGATCAGCTAAGGCATGACACAATTTGTTTGCTATTATGTGATATGTTAGTATGTCTTTTTTTTTTTTATCAAGAGTCAGTATTCTTAGCTATCTCTGAAGTCAGTTTTTTAATGATTTTTTGAATTGACATGTGTTATTGACATACCTGGAATAATTTTAGTATGTCCTTTAGTTTTTATCAAAGTTAGTGTATTTAATGATGTTTTGAATTGACAAGTGTTATTGACATACTTGAAATAATTTCCTTAAAATATTTTAGTTTAACGCTAATATAGATCCAGTATCACCAATAAGGCCCTGCAGCAATAATAAACATTCTTAAGAGCAATAATTAACTGTGTGCAGTAGCTATAAAAGCAAAAGAATGTTAGAAAAGTTGTAAGGAAGGTTGGGTTGGGTGTATGAAAAATAGTATTTTTACTTGGGAGAGATGAAAGAAAAAATTCATCAGAGACAAATTGTGAGAGTAAAGGAGGTGAAATTGAATCTTGACTTGCCATTGGTGGAGTAAAGTCAACTTATTTCATTCCTTCCAAAAAGTACATGCCCAGTGCATATAATTTGTTGACACATGAATGTTTTGCATCTTTCTGCTTGGGCATGCCTCATTGCTCAGATCCATATTATTGGGCTTTGGTCTTGACTATAATATTACCTTTGACTGAAGTCCCCTGCACAAGATTTAATGGGTCACATTGAAACAGAGAGGAAACTGTTTAAGTGAGATGACTAATCCCCTTATTCATGCCAGTTTTGAAGAGGGGTACAAGAAGCATAGTTATGGCAACTGATTTGCACAGGTCCACATTGCCTGGCACATACCAGTATGTTCTTGTATGTATTAGCTTGCAGAAATGTTAAAAACATAATACTAATATTGTTGCTGTGCTACCTTCTAATTTTATATATTCTAAAGGCTTTTTGTTCTTAGTTATTTTCAAGTTATTTCACAATATTTACTTTCGGGTCTTATCTTGTTGTAGAAACGTTGACAAAATGTAAATTTAAAGTATTGTTTTACTGAACGATATACTCCACATTTCTGCACAGGTATTCAATACATTTTTGCGACTTTTGTGGGTATTGCAATGGAATTTCAGTATTTAGGTAAATTTTATGAGGAATTTGGATAGTTATTGCACACTTATTGAAATTAACCCTTCATTCTCTCCCTTTTACCTGTTCTGTTTCTCTCACATTAGTGATGTTCATTACTGTCCAGGTTGCTACTGTATCTGATGGATAGCGGTGCAGTTTCTCTAGTCTAAAAGTGCATGTAAAAAAGGAAGTGTAGGGGACTAGTGGTTGTCATTGCTAGTACATTGTAGATCGTAATTTGGTGTCCTGGCTGTCTGGTTGTATATCAGTTTGTATAAATGTGAAACCCATTGAAGTTATGATGTTATTTTCTCTAATAATGTCCTTACTTTAAAATTCAGAAAAAGAGGATAAATAGATAGTATTTTGGCTTATCTTTCTCATTTTATGTGTTTCTCAGCTATTCTTGATGTATTACACTATCTTCATTTTTCACTTAATCTTATGTGCGTCTTTTCACATTAGTCTGCCTACTAAAGTATCAGTGTGTTCATTTATATATTGAAGACATATATCAAAAGACATTGAGGCAGAATTCTATTAGCTGAAGTCCAAATTATACATAACTTTTGCGCAGGATCTGAAGTTGTGAGGTGTAGTGTAAGTGTGGGTTTTATTTCTGAGATTACACGGTATAGAATTTTTTGCTTGTTAGAGTAATTTTTTTATAGAGTGATGAGATTACACGGTATAGAATTTTTTGCTTGTTAGAGTAATTTTTTATAGAGTGATATATTTTCAGCTCTAGATGTTGTCACTGCTGATTTCTATCCACATAATTTGATTCTAATCGATTTTTAAGCATATAAAAAAACCCCAAAAAACTGATATTTGTCTTTAAAGACAATTTAAAGACAAATCCTTAATCAATAAAAATTACATGGCTAGGATGTGAAAGCTATGGATCTGTCTCATTCAAACTTACTTGGTAAATGAACAGGTTGCATCACAGCCATATATCAGTTTCTTTAAAATTTCATCGAATTTAAGCTAGGCCGACAGAATTTGTAAAAGTAATTTGTTGGGTACTGTAGAAATAATTGCTAAGGATCTTAACCTAAATGTAAACCCCCCCAAAACAAAACAAAACAAAAAATAAAACAAACAAAACACACAAAAACAACAAACAAACAAACCAACCGAAAATCAACGAGAGGAAAACAAAATCCTCTGTCTCTTGAAATGAGATTAGGCATTGAATTTCAAGATAGTTCAAAGCATACATGGACTCTTGGAAAAAAAACATGAATGGATAACCACTGCAGGTCAGATAAAGCTTTTTTCTACAGAGAACTGGGCATCCCAAGAATGGACAGGTGGAGAAAGGAAGATTTGCGACTAAATGTTGGTAGAGAACCAAATCTGCACGTTTTAGATAGACAAAGAACATTCAATGCGTTAGGCCCCACTCCACACAATATGCTACCTGATTAGTCAACCATAAGAGTATACATAGCACCATACATTCGAGTCATAAGTGTAGACTAGGCAGAACACTTAAAAATGGATTGAAGGAATGAAAGAAACGATGAAGAAATACATGTACAATAATGATATAGCAACCCAGATGTTGAGATGGCCCACCAAAGAACCTTGTAACTGCCCTTGACGCTTAATGGCAACAGAGGATGAAAATGAAAAGTAAAAGTTACACCAGATAGAAAAAGTAAAAAGCACATTTTAACACAAATTATTGTCGAAAAAGTAGATTGAAATCGTTTTATTCTCTAGCGAAAAAAATATTGATTTTGAGCCTGAATTATTTCTGACTAAGTAAATTTGCTTTAGATGGCAAGTTCATATTTCGAAGATGATGCGCCAATGAAATCTGTACTGAAATTTACATGTCATCCAGACCCCTGGGCAACAAAGAGGAAATCCCACTGTGTGTGGTAAAACTACAATTAATCGATCAATAAGCGTTGTTATAGTGGCGATGAAGACACGGTAATAACAAAAAGGCGATAAATATATCGACGTAGCTGAGCGTAGTCCTGCTGAGAGGCTAAGACTAAGATAATCAAGGCCGCCTGATATTCAAGTATGACAGAACGGCCACAGTGATTATTATTTTCATTTTCATCGGTTACAAGGCAGGGAGACCATGACGGTTCATGAGTTTAAGTAGGCCTACTTAAGATCAACTCAAAAGCTACGGATACTGTGGAATCGGTGTGAGGAATGAGAAAGAGGATGGCGGCAAGAATGGTGTGAGAAGCGAAGAGGGTCAGGCGTTCTTGATATTTTATATTTGGGTACTAGCGATTTTCTATCTTTAGGATATCCATAACTACACATCTTACAGTTTCCACATTTTTCATGAACTTTTAGATCAAGTATTTGCAGGTTTCTAGATTAATGCAAGTTTTCAACAACAACAAAAAAGACCCCCCCCAAAAAAACAACAACAAACAAAAAACAAACAAACAACCCAAACCCGCCAAAAAAAAACACCCAACAACAACAAACAACAACAAAAAACCCCAACAAACCATTCTGTTGTTATCTTTATTGTTACAAAGAGAGTTTGAGGGAAGACATGGATTTAAACAAAACACCCACAGTCTCCAGATTTTTATGTAGCTTCGTGTGACCAACAAGCTATACATTGTTTGATTTCGAAAATTAAACGAGCGCCCGGTTAGCTCAGTCGGTAGAGCATCAGTCTTTATTTAATCAAACTTGTTATTTCCTTTTTCAGAACAAATTCAACATTTGCATATTTCATTTCTATTTTACGTGCACTATAATTTAGGATTGTTCCTAAACTTTGTGCATTTTTTGCATGCACTTGGGTACTAACTGTTCAAATCAATCAGTGCAACTTACACAATATGCGTTTGTGGGAGAGACAGAAAAAAGGTGTAATTCAATTCATCAAGGATAAGATGTAAAAATTATTGTTTCTTTAAAAGATTCTCCCTTATCTTAATCATGGGCAAGGCCGAGACCTCTGCTATAAGTATTACATTATGGTAAACACATTCCCATAAATTCAAAAGGAAAAGATATAGGCCAGTCTCACCATAGTAGCACCATAGTAGCACCATAGTAGCACCAACGAAACGGCATGAATTAGAGTTGGAGGTGGAAAAATTAAGATAGTGCGTTTTTCGTTGGGTTGGACAAGATCAGGAATGTGCGCATTCAGAAGAATACGCGGAGGGCAGTTGGCAGATAATGTGAAATGCCTCAGGCATGTGCAGAGGAGGGATAAATTTATGTAGTACATTGGCAAGAGAATACCATAGAAGGCTCTCACAAGTAAAGGAAAAAGGTATATATGGATGCAATGAACGAGGATAATATGGCGGTTGTGAGTGTGAGAGGTGAGAATATTATCAATACTAGAAGAATTGTCCTATGAAGAACGTCTGAAATTCCTAAAACCACCTTGCTTAAGATACAGGAGGATAAAGGGAGATTTGATTCAATTATATAAAATAGTGCTCAAAATAGCTATTTTGGACCATATACAGTTTTTAAAATTTTTCACGTGTAAATTTTACTCGAGGTGACGGATTCAAAATATACATCAGATATTGCTTTACACATATCAGACTACACTCTTTTACATTGAGAACAGTAAAAACGTGGAATCGTCTCAAGTTTGAGACAAAAAGTTCAAGCTCTTTGAATTGTTTCAAGGATGCCATTGACAGCGAACTTCATGAGTTA
>JAOYNN010160695.1:0-11118 GCA_025770095.1 Goniobranchus kuniei | reverse complement strand
TATATATATATGAAAATACCGACCTATTTGCAAAGGCTCATATATGAACACAATTGCGTGCATTCCGTGCAATTTGCTATACGCAGGCAACTGCGTGCATGCCACGCAGATTTCTCTATACTCATTCCGTGCAGAATTTGCTGCACGCAGTTGCTTGTATTCCGTGCAGTTTGCTACGAATGCAATTTTTGCATTCCGTGCAGAATTGCTATACTAACGCAGTTGCCTACATCAGAGATGTTTTTCTAGTAGCTTATTGGAAGACCATCTACACTTCCCTTCATGATAAAAAAAAAAGACCTGTCACGCCTCTCAGAGTAGAATATCAGCGTCAAAACATCAGAAGACCTGACTACGTTAAGAACCATTGCCATGAACAGAGAACAATGGAAGATCCGTTCCTTGAAAATCAGAGATGCAGCAGAGGTGGCCTTGTATGATGATCATCAGGCAGCGACACAGATTAAGTCATGCCATTTAGTGAAGGAACAAAAACGGTTGATTTTTAAGTAATCACCATATTCCGAAAACTCTCTCAGATGTACATACATATTCATCTCTCATGCAAATATTTCAGCGCTTCTTCGTTTGTTACCCCAGGCCCTATAATACTCCTAGACGGTATCGATCATCGATAATTGATGTTGGCTTTTAATAGGCCTAGAGCCTAAACATTGCAGAAAAAGATGATTAAGTAAAATTTGTCTGGCTTTTATTGTTCTGAAGGAGGATCTGGATATCAGTTTGGGGGAAAAAACACTACGTTTTTGACATGCTGGTCAACCAATTAAACTACCGATTCCACAATTACTAAGTTCGATACCGGCCACTTTACAACAATTTTCGATACTCTCCACTGGGGTAACAAATGAAGAAGTGCCAACATTTCAACATCTATAACCAACAGAAAGGTGGAGCGTTCTCCATACGTATCGAGTATTGGAATCTGATTCAGCCTTTGTACTTTTACATAATATGAAAACATTTTTTTTTCTAATCATTTGAAATCGGATAAAAAAAAAAAATCAGCTGAAAGTACGAGGAATCCAGAAAGTTTGAAAATTAAAAGAACAGTTCTGCAGAATGAAGATTTCTGAACTTCTTATCCCTCAGTTTGTGTATCACACAACATACAGGTAGATCAAACTAATAGAGTCATGTATGATTTCAATGCAGGATGAATGTGTAACACCAACAGGTTTTTAATTCGAATATATATCCCTCAGGGCTTCTTTGCACTGATATATGTGTGGGTGATTTCCTTAGATGTTGCAATTGACTGTTAAAAGTAAGCATCGGTGTCCTATTTTCAAGCATAAAGACGAAAACATATAGAAACCCGATTTTTGCAACTTACTGCCAAAAACCGAAATATGTACCAGTAAGTACAAGTATTCCTTTATGTAATACAACTATGCGTTCATAAAAGATCCGTATTGCTTATCGGTACGTGTCATTCGTCCCTATTTTATAGGATTGTTTCGTTAATACCTGTAGGGATGGAAGTGACCGCGAATGACCTAGATCGTGGCGTGATGGCAGCTGGCGATGGTCTTGACCTTCTCACACATTTCCTGTGTGACGTCATATGCTTGACTAGAGAAATTTTTAACTGACCATAGCGGAGTGACCATTGATTGTAGAAAAAAACTAACATTTTTGAATTCAGCATCGTTAAATTAAGGCAAGATTCGAGCAGATTTCCTTATTTCTCATTATTTAATTAAAAAAGAAATTATTTCCATTTCAAAGAAATCTAGATCTAATCTAGATTTGTTTTTTGAAAAAATCAACAACAATATATTTCTTAGCTGTGTACATTAAGGTATTGGTATATGAATCTCTTGTAGTCTGCGTGATCACATCGTAATTTTATTCTATTCTCCAGCCTCCTTGACAATAATGGATGGTGAATTGCTCATTGCAAATGTTTATAAGCGAAGTCCATTGTGGGATAAACGCGATATTCCCCGAATTCTTGTCTCTCTGTGCTAGTGTCGTGGATTCCGATTCTTCTTTTTTTTTCAATTTAGGTAACGGGCTATCAAGTTTAAAAAATCAACATCAGAATCAGAGAGAGAAGCCATTTAACTTGAATCAAGGGAAGCAAGACGGACACAACGTGCGTCGCTTGACACTAGAACGTGACCCGCTCAAACTTGTCAGTGTCTGTTGTGTGCATTCTAGGGAAGCAAGTTACTTATTATAAGTAACTTATTTTAGGTCTACCTATTTCCGGGTTTCTATGGGTTTTCGCCTTAATACGTCATAAGCAAAGTATCTTCCACCCGTTTCTATCTGTCCATTTTTAATCATTATTTATTTCCTTTGGTCATATGAGGTCCTTTATGAAACAAACGTAATGTAGTTGATATCTGATTCAATGATAATATTGAACGACTCAATCTGAACGAAATTCTCTTAGTTCTCTGAAAGATGGTGGTAGTGGTATACATCAGAAGGTTTTCCTTTATACTTTTATCAATATTCAATGCACACACCATCTGTGCATAAATTCAGTCATGCTCTATTATTATTAATGCAAAGAGAAAGAAGGAGAAAAAAGCAGTAACATCATAAACATCACCAACAAAGACAACTGCAACAAGAAAAAAAAATGATTTAGCAATAAGCTCCTGGAAAATAAGGTAAATACATAATCTACGCTAATCACAATGATGCTGGTACATGTAGTTGGACCGTTCAAGTCACAAATCCTGATGATGGCGTCCGGACAATTAATATTGGTATTCGGGAACCTTTTGCAAGAAACGCGACAGGTGTTTACAATACTAACATGCTAACACAAGATGCTTATTTACCACATGTATCTTGGAGCTGCTGTTGAATACAAACATCCCCTCTGCACCTCCTCCCCATTTTCTCTCTCCCCCCTCTCTCTCACTTACACACACACACACACACACACACTCTCACTGACACACTCTCAAGATACCAACGGCCCATGAATAAAAATATATTCATGGTTCTTCAACGCCTAAAGAGATTTTGTGAGTCATATGTTGAGCATTCAGTCATGGACGAGAGAAATCGGCACTCACTTTTGAGACCAATGCATCCCTATTCTAGATCTATTCAATTTCAATTTGATGGTAATCTGCATTTAGTTTCAAACGTTTGTGATACACCTCAACCTGTCAAATACATTCCGATAACTAACAATTATATAATATAATAATTATAAGAACCAGGATGAAAAGTGCTCTTTGCAAAAGTGAATAAATATTTCTACACTAATCATGATTCTAATAAATGAACAAAATGCAACTGTCCCCTAAACTTCTTACTTGAAGATTATCTTATTTTGATCCCACCATAAGAGTGAATTACGGAATTCACACGAAGAGGAATTGCTCACAAATTAAGCTAGTTGAAAAGAGCTTCATAGAGTTCACCGTAATCACTTAAGGCCTCACGTGTCTTCACATATTATATGCTTGCAATCCTCCTGTCATCTTTGAACGAGGAGTCATTTGAATGTCAATAATCCCTTCCCATATAGACACTTTCCTTAACTCTGATGCCCTCTATTAGTACCATTCTCATGTCTTATCTTTTATCCTGTCATCTGAAAAAAAAAATCACCGACATTTCCGTGCATCAATTTCGAAATTGCCTCATCGGGGAAAAGGACATCATTGGTTCATGCATCCGAAATCCACCTCTTGTTCTACCTTGCCTAAAGAAAGCAACAAAAAACCATTTTTCTCGGTTAGTTCATGTCCATAAGCAGGTCTTGATTGAGCCTTCAGGCCAACGGAAGAAATTGGGCCGTCGCCGAATTATATTATATCTGGTGACAATTGCTACAGAGGCACTTTGCCCAGCGTTGCAATGGGATCATTTTAATTTATAGTGGCAAATGACATTTCTGGTGTCTCCCAGAGACATTCTAAAAACATCTTCAGATTCGTTTCTGTAGAAACTTGGTGTGTTCCACAGTAAAAAGTCCCAAGGCATGCTCCAGTCAAGCTCATGGAATAGGAAAAAAAGATTTTTCCTTATTCAATGGTCAACCTCAAATCGCGAAAACACGTTTGCCATGAAAAAAGCGTGTGAATCTGATTCGTACCTTCTCCAACTCTTTTGATCACGACTGATACTTGTTATGGACCTTACTGTTTCAACCTGAGTGCCTACGAGGGAAGATCGGGAAAACACAGACTGGCAGGCGCCGGAAATATTGTCAAGATGGCTAAGGGACAAGGGAGGAAAGGGGGTAGTGTCTAGACACCGAGCTTATGAAAGATTTTGCAGATGATAAAAGGGAACTTCCAACTGGTGGTTAAGTGCTACCACAGCCCATGTGCATGTATTCTACATGGGGCAGTAAATCCATAGATATTTAATAATTTTAATCGATATTTCTAGCTGATGTACCGATGTGACAAGGCATGACGTTTCTGCTGCCCTTTTGAGTTTGTGAAATTTTAGCTTTGATTTCTCACCTTCATGATAGCCAGGGGCAAATTGGGGATCATACACTTTCTTGCTCAATAGCATATTTAGAATCTCATCACGCCTGAAAAAGATATGATAAATACAGAAGTGAGATTTTAAAAAAATGTCCTAGACATACAGGATGGTTTGTGTTACTTATCACTTTTAAAAAATCATTCCCTGATAATGAATTTGGCCAATGTTCCGTATCGAGATCTGCTATTCCACATTTTTTCTTGTTATGTACTAACAAAGGTGGAGAGACAAATTGAGGGGGATATGGATAATGCCTGTTAGCTTCTTAGCCATACTCTCTTAATAGACACAAATGTACGCGAAAGTGTGAGGATAAATGAGTGACACGATTTTCCGAGATTGGGATTGGAAGAGATTCCTGTAAGCGTATGGAAAGTAAAATATCCCTCAGTTTTCCACATTCCTTTACGAAGTAAATAGAAAATGATGATGGTGGTGATGATGATAATGGTAGTAGTAGTAGTAGTAGTAGTAGTAGTAGTAGTAGTAGTAGTAGTAGTAGTAGTAGTAGTAGTAGTAGTAGTATCACATGTAATTTTGAGAAGAATGTAAAGTCGATTAGGATTTCTAGAATCGAGATATGATGAAGTGACTTTTGAGTCACGTCATAAAATGTGTGAGTGCGTGCGTGTTTGTGCGTGTGTGTTTCGGGCGCTCTGTAGATACAGCCAAAGCTTCCAGCCATTTCTGTCCGTTTAACTCTCGTTCAGCTCTCGTATCTAAGTAACAGATCAGTTGATTTACTGCTGCTGTCCGCCCACAGCTTTGTAGGTTTTCTTGTTGTGTTTGTTGTAATTATTGTTGTTGTTTTTGTGCCGTTTTCGTTGTTGCTGTTGTTGTTGTTTAAATACACAGAAGGTCTTTGCAAGTCTCCCGAAACATGTGACAAGTCCTTTTATATTTCGCGTTTTTAGCTCAGGATAGTTTTGTTTCGTTTTTGTTTGTTTTTTTAAATATAGTCACGACAGTTTGTTTAACTTTTTCGTATATTATCCAGATGTAAACGAGTGTGATGAGAGGCTGGACGATTGTGACCAAATATGCAACAATACCGAGGGTGGGTTCAGCTGCATCTGTTTTGACGGATGGAGCCTCAACAACGACGGAGATTGTGTGGAAGGTACGTACATAACTGTTAATATGAAATGCACGCGTCTACTAGCAAAAGAAACCCGTAAATTTCCTGTAAAGTCGCACAGGTAAGTAGACCAATCACCGTGAAAAAAGCAACCAGCAAAATTTAAGCCATCTGAAATAATAAAGTCCACCACTATCAGAGAGATGACGAAAAAGAAAACACTTGCAAATAAACTTTCTGACCAAATCAAAGAGAATAAGAAACAAAAAACAAACAAAACAAAAACAAAACAAAAACAAAACACAACCTCACAGACATCAAACAATTTAAGCCATCTAAAACACTAAAGTTGTCAGAAAAAAGGGAAAAGCAACCTTGTACAACGATTCTGAAAAGAGTGAATTAATAATTAAAGGACCTACATTGAACCAGGCGGAGGAGTCGACGGAAGAGCTCAAGGCCTCTTTCACACGAACCACTCTGTGGCGTATTGAGTGGCGCCACTCAGATGCGGACAGCATTTTCCATTGTTTGCGATGAAGCCCATTCACACAGGCCACTCAGATGCAGACAGCATTTTCCATTGTTTGCGATGAAGCCCATTCACACTAGGCCACTCAGATGCGGACAGCATTTTCCATTGTTTGCGATGAAGCCCATTCACACGGGCCACTCAGATGCGGACAGCATTTTCCATTGTTTGCGATGAAGCCCATTCACACGGGCCACTCAGTGGCACGTTTTTCGTTGTGTTACACCATCAGCATTCGGATCTTGTGCGTGGGACAACGTTGCAACATATCGTTCGATACAGACCGTTTAAGCATAGAAATCAAGCAACGACCCACTCTGTAGAATTGCGGATGTGCTGATTACAGCCTCGACAGTTTCTTGCTTCATTCTACAGTGGTTGAAAAACGTAGTGTCATCTGCTTTCAGCTCTCTCAGTATAAAACTGTCCAACAGACAACCGTTGTTGAAATGATTGTCATCGATGACGTTGTTGACGGTGTCTTAGCAGAAGACTAAAAAGGAGACATTCATTATCAAAGCACATGGTCAAACAGTATTATTTTAACTACTCTGTGGCGCCACTGTCTAGCTGGGTCTCGCCGCATAGGCACGCTGCTCAGTGGCGCCACAGTAGCGTGAATCAGCCACACACTGGCACTTCTCATAGCGCAAAGAGTGGTCCGTGTGAAAGAGGCCAAAGTCAAGTAAGTCAAATGGAAGACAAAATCAATTGCGCAGCCGTGAATTTTGAGGACGTTTTCGGCTTTCTCTTCTGTATGCAGCTGACAACGAATTAAATTGCTACCATGATGTTACTGACGCCACGCAACATATTTTACCTACTGAATACATGTAGGTTCTATTATGGACCCTTATTGCATCTTTATTGCATTAGATAAGCAGCCATACGTTGAAAGCTATCAATCGAATCCTTCTTCTTCTTTAGGTACCGTGTCTGAAACAGACATTGGCGATCATGTTCCTCCACTCATATCTGTCCTCAGCTTACCTTCCAAGGTCGTTGTTGCTACCATTCTGTATTGCCCACGACTTAAGACTTTCAATAAAAGTTATTCTCTGTCTTCCTCCACTGTGCTTGCCTTCTATTTTCCTGTTATGGCAAGATGTTCTAAACTTGTGGCGGCAAATGTGTCCTACAAATTTTAGTTGCCTCTGTCTAATGGTTTTGATTAAGGATCTTCCATGTTTAGCGTCCTTCAATATTGATTCATTGGATCTTTTCTCTGTCCATGATATCCTCTTCATTCCTCTGATAAACCACATCTCTACTGGCTTCTTTACTGTTTCTTTGTTTAATGTCCAACATTCGCATCCATATAGTAGGACTGTCCACACATATGTTTTCATTACCCTTATTTTGGTCTTCATTCCTATGTTTCTGTTTGTCAGAATTGATTTCATTTTTTGAAATGCATCTTTGGCCATGGCTACTTTTTTTCTTATTTCACCTATGTATTTACCATCTGATGTTATTAGGTAACCGAGATATTTGAATTTTGAGACTTGTTTGATTTGTTGTCCTTTACTAACTAGATTGCATTTGGGGTTCGTGGGTGTTTTTGAAATGACGATGCATTCAATTTTTTTCACCTTTAGAGACTTTATTTCTTCAATCTGCCATTCATGGGGTGCTCGTATCTGACTTGTGACTGTCTTCAGAGAGCTTTACAATTACATTTTACTCCACTGACAAACACAGAGGAATCAGGCTTGCAGCCTGTTAGATGTGCATACATTATCTCTCAATAATCAAGTACTCATTCACACCTGAATCCAATGAGATGAAAGGTGTTTTTACAGCCAGGGACTCATTAACATCTGATTCCTGTATGGTCAGCAGAAAAAGTGACTTATCAAGAACCAACATTTGTTTAGGTGAGTCAGATCAAGTTAGAAGAACACAATCTCATTGGGTCACCACTCAAATCTAGACTCAACTTAAAAATAAAAATAAAATACATACAAAATACCACTATATTCATCCCCGAAGGTAAATTTGTCTTTTGACTTTTTACCGAAAACCGAGTGTCAGCCGTAGGAACAGCACTGCAAAACGGAGGCAATCAGTGTTAATAACCGTACCTAAGGGTTAAATCATAAAGCCCACACTGGGATTCGATCGTGCAACTAAGGCACTTCTGTTGAGCTGTATTACCATCGACCTATCTTCGCCAAAGGAACATTTTTATTTCTTTACTTTTTTTTTCAATCATCATGATTTCTGTCTAGTTGCAAAAATATATTTCTTTCCCCTTAACAATTTGAATGCATATTAAAACAGACTAAAAATTAAACAACTCAATAAGTCAAATACCAAAGAATTATCCACTTATTATTACTAAATGGCTTACAATTTGTTCTGCAGTGTCACCCAATCTTCCAGAGGCGGAAACATGTAAGCGGATTATGTATTTGCCTTCATGAAATCCCTGATAGCAATAGCGGCTCTCTGATGACGGTGGAAAACAACCTCCTGTCGCTGTAAGCTGCAATAAGAGAACACTTTGGTTCATTTTTCAGAGACCATAAAAGCCATGTTATGGTAACAATTCCAAACCATACCTTGAACATCATACTACTAAAGGCTATTTTTAAACAAATCTAATTTCAAATAAAATTTCTGATTACATTTTCATATTTAATCTACTTGTCAAGACCATAATATTATCCCTATTTTCTCCAAACGAAGAGTCTATGTGTCCTCCAAGTACACATAGGGTCTATAAGTCCTACTGAAACTCCTAGCAAAATGAAATCGGCGTGTGTGCATGTGCGACATTCTTTCATTTAATGTCTATCTTCACTACTCACCACACTATCTTTCAGGTAAAGTACAGTGTACAACAAAATCCTCAACATATGCACATTCTCTCACTTTATATGAAACATTGGGTGGCTGGCATGTGCTCTAGTGTGGTTGATTTTTTTCCACATGCTATCTGTACTGTTAAGATATTTTTTTTTAAGTAAAGTTAGTCCCAAACCCATGACTGAGTACAGGGGAATTAGGGGTAGAGGCCAAATTATACTAGGCATATGGCATAATGTGGTAGTTTGCCATTGCTTTCCATGCCGACTTTACTTCTGTCAAGTCTAGAAAGACCTAGCTACTCATTTATACTGCTGGGTGAAAAGGGAACCCTGAAAAAAAACACTGCCCGGCTGGGGGTCGAACTCGGGCCACATCACATGGCAGTCAGCCGCTCTACCAACTGAGCTACCAGGCCACCAATAATATTTACCTTTCCTTTTAGTTGCATGTTGGGGCCCTCGGTTATGCCTAGATCTCTTAGATCTCTCTCCAATCTCATTTGGGTAAAAGTTTGATCACAAGATTGAAACACAAACTTCTAATTTACAAAGTCTAGATTAGATCTACGCTTATAGCCAGACTGTGGCTGGAGAAACAATAGGGTCTACACAGCCTATGCTTAAGGTGAGTACCAATACGGCCAACCTTCTCAAAATCTTCAACAAACAAAGTTTTCGTCCTCTTTCTTAACTTTGTTACGAAATTTATTGACTTTACAATAAGAAATTAATCTCCAGCCAACTTAGTAAAAATGCTTATGCTATGAAACAATAAAGAGAAAAGAAAAATTTCTTCCATCATGAGGAACGCATGTGACTTGAGTTTCATAAAATGTGACAACATGAAGAAAACAACAAAACATAAGGCTAGAAATGAAATGAAATGATAAATTAAAGTAAAACAAGATGAAGAATCCTACTTTGTTTTGAATCTTTTTGTCGTTTTCCCCATATGGTAATTATGCTTGAAGCAAATTGGGACAAAGATAAGTAGTCTCTTTACATCTGAGTCTAATTTTCAAAATTGAATTAAGCGATTCCATCCATCATTTTTTTCTTGGTTCGGACAGAATTATTTTCTCTTGACACCTTTCCACAATGGTAGTGAATATTTTCAGCACAACAACCTCAAAATCACCCTTCCTATGCTATGTCATATGTGAAATTGTTCAAAAGCAACAGGAGAATTTGAATTTGGATATTTAGATGTGTTGTTTGTACATCATATCAAATTATTACACAGAAACCACATGTCAAAAAAATTATGACGTAATAATTTCAAGTTTAGATCTACATTAATTTTGCTAATAAGTAAGCTCTCCGAAGCATCAGAAAACAAAAAATAAGACAAACATCTCCTTGGTATACATTTATACAGTAAAATTTATGAATAAAGCTGCAATCTTTTTACTGCACTGAAAATTTATATTGTATGCGCTGGTTGTTTGTTTTGTTGCAACTCGCAGAGTGACAACAACAGATATACATTCTTCTCTATCATAACATCAACTTCAGTCTGACAAAGGAATGCAAAAAAAGTTCCATTTATCTTTATTCTTTCCTTCTGAGTAGTTAAAAAGTGAATGATTATTAAAAAATCAGACTTCCGTTTCCTATGTCACTAAGCCACTGACAGCGGTCGAATGGAGGGAACGGGAAAACCCAGAGCCGCTATCAGCGTCAAATGGACAGAATCAGTTAACTTACAATGTAGACTAGCATTTTTAAGCTCTGTATTAAGTAATCCACTCTCACAAATTTTTTATTTTTACATTTAACAGGAAGAGTTTGTAAATTTCCGCCTTCTAATAATGTCAACTCATTCTACAAAAAGCATAATATGTATGAAAAAAAAACAAATAAAAATTTGATAATTTCACTTTTGACTTGATAAAACATGTATGTAATTATGAAAATATATTAATCTGACAAAAATAAAATTAGAAACATAAAAAAATTGAAAGTTGTAATACCTGTACACATTCCCAGGAGAACAATAAATCTGGAGTACCAGTGACGATATCTGGGTCGTAGGACAAATCACCATCCATGCAAAAATTCTCACCCAATGCCACAGTTCTTTTGATGGATGAAACCATAAAAGTAAAATTGTTCAATCACTATTCACAAAATGCACCTTGCACTGAATAAATAGGTAGATGTTTATTTTCAATTTAATTTAAAATAGGAATATGTGG
>JAOYNN010160584.1:0-11118 GCA_025770095.1 Goniobranchus kuniei | reverse complement strand
AAAACGGTCCCATGAGTTAGCACCGGATCAGGGTTAAATAGAAACGTGTTCAAAACACTGAAATTGTGTGAAATTTGGTGTGAAAAGTGAGCAAAATGAAATTCTGTAATTTTGGCGACTTTTTGAAAATTGGCAGGAATGCAAAAAAAGACTTTAGACTGGACATTTAGAGCTCTCACGGGGACTATCTTTATGTTAAGCCTAACCTTAAGCCATTCTGTATCGGAAAAGACGAAAAAATGACAGTATGAAAAAGTTGAAAAATTCGCTACAATCCACAGGCGCGCGCCTGTCGAAAAATGCCCAAAAATGACATTTCGGAGAGCTCTTTGAAATCTTTTGAAAACGGTCCCATGAGTTAGCACCGGATAAGGGTTAAATAGAAACATGTTCAAAACACTGAAATTGTGTGAAATTTGGTGTGAAAAGTGAGCAAAATGAAATTCTGTATAATTTTGGCGACTTTTTGAAAACTGGCAGGAACGCAAAAAAATAATTTAGAATGGACATTTAGAGTTCCCACGGGGACTATCTTTATCTTAAGCCTAACCTAAAGCCATTCTGTAGCGAAACAGAAGAAAAAATGACATTATGCAAAAGTTGAAAAATTTGCTAAAATCCACAGGCGTGCGCCTGTCGAAAAATGCCACAAAATGACATTTCGGAGAGCGCTTTGAAATCTTTTGAAAACTGTCCCACTAGTTAGCACCGGATAAGAGTTAAATGGAAACGTGTTGAAAGCACTGAAATTGTGTGAAATTTGGTGTGAACAGTGAGCACAATGAAATTCTGTCCTTTTGGCAATTTTTTGAAAATTGGCAGGAATGCAAAAAGAGACTTTAGAATGAACATTTAGAGTTCCCAAGGGGACTATCTTTATCTTAAGCCTAACATAAAGCCATTCTGTAGCAAAAGAGAAGAGAAAATGACATTATCTAAAAGTTGAAAAGTTTGCTAAAATCCACAGGTGCGCGCCTGTCGAACAATGCCAAACAATGACATTACGGAGAGCGCTTTGAAATCTTTTGAAAACAGTCCCATGAGTTAGCACCGGATAAGGGTTAAATGGAAACATGTTGAAAACACTGAAATTTTGTGAAATTTGGTGTGAAAAGTGAGCACAATGAAATTTTTTAATGTTGGTAAGTTTTCTGAAAATTGGCCGGAAATGCAAAAAGACACTTTAGAGTGGACATTTAGAGTTCCCATGGAGACTATCTTTATGTTAAGCCTAATCTTAAGCCATCCTGTAGCGAAAATTAAGAAATAATGACATTATGCCAAAGTTTAAAATGTTCCTAAAATCCACAGGCGCACGCGCCTGTCGAAAAATGCCACAAAATGACATTTCGGAAAGCGCTTTGAAATCTTTTGAAAACGGTCCCATGAGTTAGCACCGGATGCGGGTTAAATAGAAACGTGTTGAAAACACTGAAATTGTGTGAAATTTGGTGTGAAAAATGAGCAAAATGAAATTCTGTAATTTTGGTGACTTTTTGAAACTTGGCCGGACTGCAAAAAGAGCCTTTAGAATGGACACTTAGAGTTCCCACGGGGACTATCTTTATCTTAAGCCTAACGTAAAGCCCTTCTGTAGCAAAACAGAAGAAAAAATGACATTATGCAAAAGTTCAAAATTTTGCTAAAATCCACAGGTGCGCATCTGTCAAAAAATGCCAAAAAATGACATTTCGGTGAGAGCCTTGAAATCTGTAAAAAGTGGTCCCACGAGTTAGAACCGAATAAGGCTTAAATGCAAAAATGTGTTTGAAACACTGAAATAGTGTGAAATTTGGTGTGAAAAGTGAGGAAAATGAAATTCTGTAATTTTGGCGACCTTTTCGGCTGAAAGTGCAAAAAGCATTTGTTCTAACCTTCTTGGATGTGACCCAGGAAAGTATACCACTTTGTGGTTCGTGTGCTTACGACTGTAAAAATACATGTTTTTCACATTTTGCAGAGAAAATATAATTTCAATCGAAAAAATAATGGTCTCACATGAAAATTCAGCTTTCTATATACCATTATGCCAAATTTCATGTTTACATGTGGTGCCATTATGCTCAAGTATCCTGTGCACATTTTTGGGCTTAGCTCAATTTATAAAAGATAATGATTATTATTATTATTATTATTGTTATTATTATTATTATTATTATTAATATTATTATTATTATTATTACTATTATAAGGTTACTATAACTTTATCATTATTAACTATTATGTAGTCTATACACAGACACAAGCACACACACATGCACAGTTCAAGGAGAACTGCATTTATTTCCATTCAAAATACTATTTGCAGCTCTAAGTAGTAATGTGAACATCAGGATTTGGAGTTTCCTGTGAACCTGTCTTTAAGTTGATGTTCAGAATTTATGTTATAATACAATAAAAAACACTGTCAGGTGCTGCCTTATGCCAAGACGTATGCTCCTAAATGCCGTATTTCTTTTCATTTTGTTATTTAACCACATACTGTCATCATTCGAACTTATGCATGTCTGTTTTCGAGCAAAAGGGCTGAAAATGCCTCTGGCTGGCTACTTAGTTTTAGTGCAATGGCCCTTTCAAAAATGTTTATATGCCTCTTATTTCATCAAACATCATTTTTTTTCTAAATTTTAGTCATCTGCATTGTTTTGTCTGAGTCTAAACTATTAGAAAATGAACTTTGAAAAATTTTCCATTACTGGACCTTTCAATTGAAAATGGCAGATTCATGCAACTCATTCCATTTGGAATTCATCCCCTTGAAGACAAGAAAGAGTCAACCCATTTTAGACCTTCAGGAAAATGCTCAAAAGTAAACACTTTAATTTGAAAACCCTCCCTTGCTGTAATGGAGATGAGCATTGATGCTTTCTTCCTGTACCCTCAAGTACTCAAGCAAGTGCAAGGATGGACACAAGAAGCTGATACAGAAGCCATGGATATCCTGCAAGATTTTTTTTCCTGCTGGTCTAAAGGAAGAGGTAAAAATGAGGTTTATATTCCCAATGACTTCTCAAGAGCCGGCTCTGTACTATAAACTGTACATCATGTATCCCTCTGGCAGGCCCTTTCACTCTGACACCTTCTCGACTCCCTAGGGAGTATGCAGGGGAGAGCAGCCTCTTAACCACATCATGCTCTTCAAGTCTGACATGATATTTCATGCAAGGTAAAGAGTCTAATCTGAGGACATCAACTTGATGTGAGCCAAAACATGCCAGCAAGACACTACCTCACCAGGGCTCCATTGCCTAAGGTGAGCACTCACAAACCGTTTTCCGTTTTCGGGGCCCTGCCAAGGTTCCCTTCAAACGATTGATGGAAAAAACGAATAGTAGAGGTCAAAAGGAACCTCAGCAGGGCCCCAAAAACGGAAACGGTTTGCGAGCGCTCGCCTTAAGCAACAGGAGGCTGGTCATGTACATTTTTCTTAACCATGGTGAATGATGCTTGTAATGTGCCTCATCCTGAGTTGTGCTACACTGGGCTGCTGATATGTATTTAGGTTTGCCTTCTTTGTGTTTGTTTCTAGTATTCGTCCACATTGAAACGTATTGTCTGTACTGTCTTTTATGACTAGAACAGAAAATTTTTCCTCCACGGGCCAAATTTGTATTTCCCAAATATTTTGAGGACCAAATTCATGGGCAAGAAGTATGTTGTGTGTACAGAAAATATAACAGTATACACTAGTAAACTGAAATTGATGTGGCTTGGCGGGCCACATTTTTTTGCTGTCGCGGGCTGGTATTGGCCAGTGGGCCATAGTTTGGTGACTCCTGGACAAGACGAACTACAAAATACATACTGGTAATATGTATTGTGACAGTAGAGTTTTATCTGTCTAACTTCTTTTGGCTTTTAGCGGTCTCCATACTGGTTTGTATGCACACATCTTTGAGAGAGGGAGACAGATGAGAGAGGCAGTAGATGGATGAAATTTGTTTGACGAATTAATATCACAACAATAAAGAAAAACACAACAACAAAAAGGAGTGGGTTTAATTAACTGATCATATTGCTGCATGGTTCCAAAACAATGGAAAATAAAAGAAAAGAAAAAGCACATATGATAAAGATTAAAAGTAAACTGATTTCAGATAAATGTAAATATTGCTTTCATGTTGACTCAAAAGAATTTCACAGGGTAAGGATTTCATATTTGGAAGTTCAGTATATTTTGGAAGCTTGACAAAACTTGTAAGCATTTCAGCCTTTACTTGAATGCAATCAAATGTATCTCATGAGAATTCATGAGAATTTCCATAAATTACACTCAAGAAACCTGCTTTTCCTTTATCAGAAAACAGCAGACTTGGGTAAAGTTTCTGCCTTGTTCAATCAGAAATTTACATTGGCATGATCTGACAAAACTCAGGTAAAATGTTTTAAAATAGCAAAACCTTTAAACATTTTTATGACAAAATTTTGTTTTTGTATTGTTTTTTTCGTATGAGGTCTCATCTAAAACTTAGCTTCAAGACTTTTATACTTTAACTGATTCACACCGGAAAGCCGACACATCAGCTCAGGGACTTTCACTTTAGGATGAACAGCCAATGCGTCGGCTTTCAGTACTTGCTGAATAAGACTATTCCGTCCGTACAGCAAAATATTTCCGGAGTGAATGAGCTGAAAGACATGCTTTCACTTGCTTTTTGATGATTCACAGCACATGGACATCTTATGTCATTACAAATGAGCAAACATGAATACATAAAACCAACAAATGATATTTTAAAATTGGGATGTTGAGATTAAATGACATAATAAAATGTATAAAAAAATATTTAAAAATCAAGTTTTGAGCAACTGACTTTAACTATGACAAGCTTTTGTCTTCTCCGCCTCCTTTTTCCTCTTGCACTTGAATTGCTCTAAACATTTCCATTTCAGATTGTGAATACTATTAACCATAAAGGAAAACAAAAACAAAACCCATTATAATTAATCTTCTTTTGTAGTGAAACTGGTTGCAGTGTACAAAGAAAGAGATCATAATAAATGGAATACCTGGGTGTATAAAGTTGACTAAAGTTGTTGTTTGTTTGTTTTTTTGTTTGTTTTTTTGGGGGGGTCCATGTGCTTCGACAGTTATACTCAGTTTTACTGAGTCAGTCGGATTATCTGAAGAAGAAGAAAACTCACTCTTCATCAAGTCTTTACACTAATTACCACATCCTCATTTATGTGTACAGACTGTGGGTAATAGTACTGATGGGGAATAAACATGTGTCAAATTAGCATGTTGTCTTTTTTGGCAGGGCAGGGTGGTGTGCATACTTGATAAGTTATATACCTATATTACCACAGACACCAGATAAAAGCACTTGCTCCTTGAGCGGTCATGTTCTCCAGGAGATTCTGCCATCATTTATTTTCCTTTCTGCATTGAAAATTTGGAGTATTCAAATAGAGGAGCTGATATGAATAATAATAATTCTATCTTTTCCAAAATACACAAGCCTACATGTGCTGTACTTATATAGAGTTCTGGTTTTTGTTTATGCCACTTGTTCAAGTCATAGTATATTTCATGTGTCTACCTTGAGTGATTCACAAGGTGAAAATACCTTGTTAAGCTTGAAAATTATCTTATTTTAAGCAAAGTTTAAAAAAGTAAAGATGGCATTTATATAGCGCACCTTCCATGGCATAGCCATGCTCATGGCGCTTTACTACAACATTTTACTCCCCTGACCTTACAGCAACACAGAACATTTAGAACAAGACCTGCAGCCCGTTAGGCGCGAATACATTTTTTCAGATAGAGACAACGCTGTCTTAGTGGCCAGGTACTCATTCACACCTAAGTCGAGTGAGGTAAGTGAGGTAAAGTGCCTTACCCAAGGACACAAAGCCAATGACTAGCTGTAATGAGCATGACCGCACGCAAGCGAGGCTTAAACCCACGCTGTCACGCACGCGTGTACTGACCATGGTGAATGCTTGACTCTCGATTCATGCGGAGATGTGTTCACTTTTGCCACCGATGCACATTGGTCTTCCTGATTTCATTGCTTTTTCATCTGTTGTCAGTTCATCAATGGACAGTAAGACTCAAAAGGGCAGTCAATGAATTTTTCAAAATGGTTAAGAACTATTGTTGTTACAGATGGCTACAACAAACATGGGAATCAATGCTTTAAGAGCTACACAAACAGAAACTTGCTATCACTGAAAGATTCAAGATTTTCATTTTGCCCAGTGCAAATTGCTCGCTTCCTAAGACTGTGGGTGACATTGCTGTCTGAGGGAGATAACTCTATCTGATTCTCTCTAGTCAGAAGCATTCTTTTTGCTTTCATGACTTGATGTGCAAATCTTGTTTGATCAGAATTGGATGTCTCAACAGTCCACTTCTTTGTTTTCATAGAGGCAGTCATAATACTATCTGCCCACAATAGATTTGGACAACAGATTGAAAAGCCTCAATATTTTTTACGTATTATTTTATTAGGAATGCTTATCAATCAAACTAAAAAAGAATGATGCACTCTACTAATCTGTGGCATAATAGATAATTCATTAAAGACTCAAAAATAATCAAACTCAACTTCCTATCAAATTTGCCTATCAAGGTTTGCCTGATGTGAAGTGACTCCACTAACTGAAAGATGAGTTTGGAAAACATACAGACATAGCATTAAGCAAACGAGTTTAGATATTGATTATAGCGATAATGAGAACAACTTTTTAAAAAAAGTGTTGCTAGTGATAAATGATAAAGATACAGAAAAGATAAGAATTTTTAACACATGCAAAAGCGAGCGTTCTTGAGAACAGTAAGTTTAAGCTCACCCAATCATAAAGATGAGGATAAAAATGTCCTGTTCTCTCATCTCAAAAATTTTATTATTACAAATTACAGTTGAGTAAAAACTGTAGAAACTTACTTCATTCCTGTTTCATTAAGGAGTGCAAATATAAAATTTCACGCTCACACTGTGAGAAGCATCAAACAAGATGAGGTCATTAGTTTGTTTCCTTTCAGATGGGCAACTTAATTTCAAAAATAAGCAATTTGCAAAAAAAAAAAAAAACAACAAAAAACAGACAAAGAAGAAAAAGAATCACTTAACTGTTTTTACAAAAAACAGAATAGTAGTCAAGAACTAGGCTTTTGAGCATATTTAATGCAATCTTACATAATACTATAGAATACAATGAGCTTGTATCATGTCTTCCTTGACAAAGAAAGACTGATCCTTATAATATGTTAAAAATATGAAATGCATTCTTAGCTGAGTTATATGATTAAAAGAAGTTTAAGCAGCAATAGCAGATCTGAAGGCTGCATTCTCTTTTCCTTCTTTCATACAAGATACAGGGACTAGAGGATGATCTGTTTTCATCAAATATTCCTGAAAATGTGAAAAACATTAAAAAATATTTGATGACAAAGCCTAAGTATTTCTTGACTGAAAATTAAACATATCGATATCTTAAAACAATTTCCATTTAATGCATGCGAATGTGCCAAAACGTCTTGATCTTTACTGCTTCTAGTTATTCACTTCTCATTCCACTTCATGTCAATTTTTGTTTTTTTTAGTTTAAATAAAATCAACTGCACTCTCATATATTGTCAGACTTTACTTTTACATGTAATGTGTTTAAAATAAACAAATCCAAAAACAATAATTCTTATTGAGGACAGTTAGATTTCCACACAATGGAACCACGTAAATTATTATTATTATTATTACAATTATTACTATTATTATTATTATTATTATTATTATCATCATTATTATCATTATGTAGCTGTTATGAAGATGATAATGATGATGATGGTGAAAATGATGATAGTGATATGTACACTTGTTTTTTTTGTTTCACAAATAATACACAACAAACTCCTGCCTTTCTTTTCACTTACATGAGCAAACACCAAAGCCTTTTTCTTTTCACCTACAGAGGTGCCATTGCCAATCCACACATAAAGTGCATTTTTAGCATCAAGAATGAAGGCATCCTGAATAGACAAGCAGAGAAAAACTTCCATACAGCTCTCATGGGTAACATAGTGGTCCATGTCTTCAGAGACTAAATTGATTCATTGGGTTACCAGATGCATTGAAAACAGTAAATTATTCTATCCAATTCATTTCAATTCAGAAGTATAACGGCAAATTCATTTTCAGATGTGATATAATGTTATCACAAACACATACGAAAGGATGTAAACAACCGAATAGTACAATGAATATTGGGTAAAAATGTCTGTAGAAATACATTGTTATCAATATGTGCACATCAAACTAAAAATGAATTGTTGTTTAAAAGTCTTAAAGGTAAAAAAAAATTTTAATGACACTCTGTTTTGGTACTTATGGAGAAGTATTTTTCATGTCTTTTTGATCCAGATTTTGTAATGTGCTTGTTCAATGGGTTTTTGGTGTCTTATTTAATTGAAAAGATTTTCCTAAAAATTTTCTGATGAAAAGATCTTATTATGAAAACTCATGGAAGATAAATTCCATATTTTCATGGCCCTTCCTTCATATGCATTATTTCTATCCAGAATTGCGGGATTTTCAGAAGGGCAGTGCTTTGCATTAAGGTACATAACATTTCATCGTCATAAAATTTTCCGAGAGAAAGAACTTTTTAAGAGATACGTGATGATGCTTTCATTTTTCCTAAGAAAAATATATTTCAAAAAATAAACAAAATTGTCTTACATTTGTATCCAAGTCAGTCTTGCTGATGGAGCCTTTTTTCTCTTGCTTGAAAGTCATAGAGCCACTGGAATCAGACAACCTACATACAAAAGTAAGACAAGCGTAATAAAAACTGTAAATGACAAAACAGAGATAACGTTAGCACAGAAAACATAAGGTTGAAACAAAGTTCTTTTAAAATTAACACTTGTTAAAACTTCTCTTAACATAAACACTTTAAAAAGTTTGACTGAGACTGAAATTAAACATTTGATAAAATCTATAAAACAATTTAAAGAAAAAACAAAATTTAAACTTAAATTAAAATCTGAGCTGAATAAAAACTAAACTAAAACAAAACGTGATATTAAATCAAAGCCTGATCAAAACTTCATCTAAAATAAATACTTGTATAAATCACTTTTTACTTAAATCAAGATGAGAAAACATCAATTAAAAGAGCATTTACAGGTTTTAGTGTATTCTGCCTTTTATTCTATTACAAGTGGCCCCGTTGCAGCCTCCTGTTCTCCACGAAGCAAATGGCGAGTATCAGAGTTTTCTTCTATGTGACTTTACTAAAATGGAAAATTTGATTTGTAAAGTTGTCCTTACCTTATTTAAAACACAATTTCCACAGACATTTCTTAGACTTGGAGCTTTGATTCGATACCTTATTTGCCAAGATTGGTTGGCTATGAGCGGAGTTTGGTAACACACACACAGACAGACAGACAGATGTTAGGAAAATTTGTATATGATTGATACCAGGAGCAGGCAACCAATAGTGCGGAGTTCGGTAAAACACAAACAGACAGATAGACAGACAGATGTTAGGAAAATTTGTATATGATTGAAACCAGGAGCAGGCAACCAATAGTGCGGAGTTCGGTAACACACAAACAGACAGATAGACAGACAGATGTTAGGAAAATTTGTATATGATTGATACCAGAACAGGCAACCAATAGTGCGGAGTTCAGAAACACACACACAGACAGATAGACAGACAGATGTTAGGAAAATTTGTATACGATTGATACCAGGAGCAGGCAACCAATAGTGCGAGATAAAGAGCTCTTCTGCTACGACCCGAATTTAACACTAAAATCAGAAGGTGACTTGAAACACTTAAGACCACTAGCACAAGATGGCAGACACTGGAGCACCATGATATGACAGATCGTGAAGTTACTGAGGCGTCCTCCTCTGATGACCAGGATGTGAAAAACTTCTAAGTCACATCAAGTCATTATTGTGACTAGACTCTCAACAACATAGGTTTAGAAGGTACAAAAATCCTACACATCAAAATTCTTGCATTCAAGCATGCATGAGTGAGAGTGACTTTTGATCTTGGCTTGGTTGTGAGAGTGATAGCCTTGTGGCCATTAAGGCTTTCCTTGTATCCCTTTTAAGAATTCCTTAAGGATAAATGTAAAACACATACCTGTACAATTCATGATTGTCATCCTGAGCCTTAAATTCATCAGCAGCATCTTCCTCACCATCAACATCATCTTCATGCTCTTGAAGAATCTGGTTCATCTTATGCTGAATTAAATGTTCAGAAAGAAAAGACAAGTCAGGTGGTTATACTGAACAAAGATACCTTCTTCCACAAATCACCTATGATGTTTTACACAGCATATAAATGAAAAACAAAAAAGATTTAAGTTATAATTATTTGATTTTTTTTAAAATCTGAGTCTTTATACAGCGCTTAATCCACTAAATGTGATCAAAACGCTAGTGTCCCCGACAGGCTTTTTCCAACCAAATATCTTCTCAACTCCATGTGGAATGTACAGACATGCAGGCATTTTACAGGTTCTCTTGCTCTGGCTTACCGACAACATCTCCCTCAGCCTATTGTCGGGTACTTTTTAATAACACCTGAGTGGGGTGAGGAAATTTGTATAAATAACCTTTCCCAAGGACTTAACAGTGCTGAGGCCTGGTTCCAAACTCAGAACCTCATGGTTACAAGCCAAACGCCTTGACTCCACAACCACACAAATACTTCTTCAATCAAATGGAATGTAAAAACCTTTAAAAAAAACTGGGATGTAAGGCAAAATATATGTGGGCGGGGTAGGGGGGGGGTTTAAAAAAAAGGAAAAAAAACATGAACTCTCACAGTGGTGATAAAGATTTCAAAATTGACGAGCCATTGTACATTGTAAACCTTTAAAATCGGGGGTGTGCGGATGGAAAATGTCACAAAAATGCCCAATACAGTAAAAGATCTGTGGCAGAAATCTACTGATTAGCCATTTAAATAGTTAACTTTTCCATTCAACAAATTACTCATTTGATATTCTATTAGCATTATAGGCAAAGGGAAAGAGATGTAAAGGAGAAAAAAAGGAAGAGAATGTGTGTGTGTGTGTGTGGGGAGAGAGAGAGAGAGAGAGAGAGAGAGAGAGAGAGAGAGAGAGAGAGAGAGAGAGAG
>JAOYNN010160473.1:0-11121 GCA_025770095.1 Goniobranchus kuniei | reverse complement strand
CTGCTCAAATCGTTTTACGTGGATCGACGGGAAAGTTTCTTTGCACTCCGCAGTGAAGAAAAAAACATCCAGGTTGAAGGTCATGGCCAGAGAAAATAATGTGCAGGATATAAAATAAAGGAACACTTTATTGATTAAGGAAAATTTACCCTTATCAATCATTTTTCTGTAAAGTTCAGCTAGTTTTGAGCATAGAGATAGATTCTCGGTGTAAAGCCACATTTCTTTGATATTTTCAACCACTCCTTTTGCGCATATATACTTTCTGCTCGTCAACAAAACAGATTTCGGACTGTCGGACCAAGGCAGTGGAAGGCAAGAAGAAAATCAAGTCGTCGATGTTCAGATCTGTGATGTTAGGTTGGAAATATTGTAAGTAAACATGCATTTTCTTTTCTTTTAACCTTTATTTCAAGAAAAAAGCTATGGCTTCATTCGTCTCCTTCCAATTGTCAAGCGTTTTTCTGCCTTATTTTCCGGATTTAGATTAGGTATCAGTATCATGCTTGGTCGATCTGACTTGTTTTTATTTTTGGCATCGACATTTTCCTTTTCGGGTTTTCTTCTCTGAAATGAAGGTCTTGTTACGGCCGATTCAAAGGGCGACGAAAGAGTGAAAAATATTTGACAGGATAGCCATTGAAATGATCCTTTTTGTCAGTTTGTTTTGCTGTTAAATTGTTTTTGACGTTCAGTTTAGTTTAGGAGCTATTGATCTAGTTGTTGGGAGTTTGAGTGGAGTTTGTACACGGGATTGGTCTCCGCATTTTTGGCTGTCAGAATTACTGTTTCATGCGAGTAAAAGAAATGTAGATGTAGATTAGATCTGGTTAGATCTACATGCGCACGAATGTAATGGAAGACGGTGTTGAAACTTGGTGGTGAAAATTTTTGACTTTGAATGCTCTAGATCTAAAACTAAGCTTGTTTTGTATAGCCTAGGTTATAAGTTGTGGAGTGTGGGGGCTTTGTTCAAGTTCAAATATGGCTGTAAGTAGAGTTTGTTAGTGTAGTGTAGAAGAAGTTATAGTGTGTAGAGTAGAGATACTTTTCTGGAACCTCAAGTCCAGGTTAGAGACTAGAGACATCTTGGGGATATGAATTGATTTGACCTGTGCCATAAGATAGAAGCAAACCAGACTATATTTATCAGCATCAGATTAGGAAGGAAAGTTTGAGGCTAGTCCATGCTGTTGGGTCAGAAGTGGGTAGGCCTAGCCCTTATTTTACTGAGATCTAGACTATTCCAGATGTAGTTATCTAGAGCCAAAGGCAGTTGAAATTCTTTTTTGTAGAGAAAGCTAGAAGTGGCCATTACATTTTAGGGGTCGGAAAACTTTTTCCCCTGGAGGCCAAATTTGTATGAAATTTAAAATATATTTGGGAGTTCTGAATTAGCGGTCATGAAGTATTATAGCAGTGTCTACAGAAAAATAATACACACCTATTGGCAGTATAGAATTTACTTTGCTATATGTCAAATAGATAAAAGTCATTTCAATCTTATAAGAGTGATGCAATTGCTTATTTTTGTAATAAGCACGTCAAAGTCAGTTGGCAGCTTTGAGTTTCCCAAAACATTAGTAATATAAGGCATTTTAGATGTCCATTAGATAGGTTTGCTCTGTGGTTTGGCTTTGTAAACTTCACTTTCGAAAAAGGTTTGTTCACACGAAAGTAAGTTGTAACAAACATAGACAGATAATTACATAAAATCAATTTTCTTTACTGCTGGAAACTGATCAGACTGCAGTAATTGGTAGAACTGAGAAATCTCAGGCTTTCTACTTGTCTTTCGGCATATTATTGGATTGGTTGTCAATAAATGCCACCTGATAATGCATTAGCACATTTTCAACAACACATTCAAATGGGTTTTGAAACATTTTGATATCAGCACTGGTTTCCAGCTCTGAAAGTTGAATCCTTGAATTGGTCTTGCAAGCCTGACAGGATTTCATCTACAGATGTATTTGGGAAGACACTTCGTTGCATTCATGTTCAACCAGAGTAGAGCCATAGGACCCACCTTTTCACGGAAAAACTGAATCCGCTATTTTCATTTCACCGGAATAAAGTCTCGACTTTTTTAATGATGAAATAAAAGTAACTTTAAATAAAAGTAACTTAGACCAGCCATGAAAGCGAAAGTCGGAGGTCCAAATGCGAAAGTAAAAGATGAGCGAAACTGCTAGGCTAAGTGACTGTTAGTTTACTCATTGCGTTAAGTATAATCTGTAATTATCATTCAAAAGACTCATTTGTTGTGAATGGACTATACACAATGGCATGGCAGGTCATCATTGAAAAAGGAGGGAGTGCTCTAGAAATCGACATTCAAAATATAACGAACTAGTTCTGGATCGAGAAGACAGACCATTGTGACACTGTTCTCTGAGTGTGTGAAAAAACTGAACAAGCCAAGAATGATTTGTTGTGCGTGTTGTGCGACACATAAATTTTATATTCGTCGGGAGGACCAATGAGCATGCTTACCTGATTAACTTGGTATTACATAGAGATCTTTTATCCGTGACTCATATCTAGAGTTCCTGCACCAGTGTCCATTGGGTCATGCGGCTTATGATTAATGGGCGTCACCGCATAATTTGTTGTGAAATCGACATACTCCGCATAAAGGTCCTCCTTTTTCAAAATTTGGTTGTGGAGACCTATGTAGGGCTCGCCATTATACAGGAAGTGACATCAGGTTGTTCGATGGCCTGATGACATATTTTGTCATTAAGAATTGAGTTATGGCCGGAGTAATTGGGCCACTCAGGTCTAAAAACACCATTTCAAAAGGATATGTTAATGAAAAATGCAAAAGATATGATGAAAGAATATAGTGAATAAAATCACGTTGCAGAGTGACGTGAATATCGTTATATCCAACTGGTGCACACAAAGGCAAACAATTGATACACATATATAATTTCCGAAAGGATTAATAAAGTATTATTATTATTATTATTATTATTATTATTATTATGATTATTAGTATTATCATTATTGAAGGAGCCGAATGAAGGCGACCATGTAGTGTAGGCCTAGCCTAGAGACGACGTGTTGCTGGCTGGCGAAGGCCCATTTCAACGCTCAATAACAAAGCCATGATCTAGAGTAAAGGATTAACAAAAATTGCAATCCCATTGGCTGACCTTTTAAATTATACAGTAGGGCCTTCACCCAGGTCAGATTCTTACAAAGGCGAACAGGCCTGAATCGAACAAAAGGCGATGGTTGGCACGTCGCGCGTTGCTGGTCGGGGAAGCCCCACTTCAAACTTCAATGCCCAATAACAAATCCGGGATCCAAGGTAAAGATTAAAAATAACTTGCAACCCCATTGGTAGTTCTTTAAATTATAGTAAACACCACTTCTGGGTCAATTTCTTTATTTAGGAACATAAAAATTTTCCATTTATTAAGGTCAGTGTCCTATGCGTGTCATATTATGCCGGCGCTTTTCTTGCGTTGGTTTTCGGACGTGTCATATTACAATGTCGCGCTTCTTGGGTTGCTGCCGAGGTGAGCATAATACATTACGCTGTAGCTTTACGAGGGTTGAGAAGCTGGCAAGATAGTTGTGTTCCTGATGACAAGAATGATCTAAAATGTCTTTGGTTTTTTGTTTTTATTGAGAAATATCTGTGGTACCTTGAGGAGAAGTTGAATCACAGATGTTTGGATCACTGCTTTATGCATCAAACTGTCTACTGGTATAGTCAGTAACAAGGCAAATGATAAATGAAGTTGTCGGTGATTAGGAGATTAGTCACAGATATGATCAATGATTAGTTAGTTTGATCTCTAGGAATTTTGCTATCCGCAAGTTTTCTGTGATATTGTACTGTATAATAATATAATATTCTGTACAGATTATACACGTTTACAAGTTACTTCATTTTAAAATCCGCTTTTGTGTGTGTGCTTGTAGGTATATACATGTTCTTATATCACAATTTTTACGATTTTGCTGATGCAGTATGCACTTATAATTCAAGATTTTTATGACTTTGTCGATGCAGTATATTTGTATATATGTTTTTATTTGTCTGGACAAAATTTCCCCTTGTGGGATGAATAAAGTCTTGTTATTATTATTATTATTATTATTATTATTATTATTATTATTATTATTATTATCCTCAAATTAGAGTCTTTTTGCCAAATCATCATTCTCATTAAGTCATTAAGTTGTAGCCATCTAGGTAAACATAAGTCGCATAAAAGTGGACCTATTGTGGTACCATCAGTTGCACAACTAAGAGGCATTGCGCTATTGGGCAGATGTCCTCACTACAGCGGCAAGAGAATGTCAGTTTACACACCTCAAGTCTCTCTTTTTCATTCAAAGTGTCCCAGTTATTTGTGTTATAATCAGGCTTCATATAAATGGTAATGGCTGTAGATTTTTTTCCCGTAGGTCTAAAAATAAGTAAAATAGGTCACATCCAGTTAAGTAAAGATGGTTATATAAAAGCACCTTCAGTAATTGCTGGATTTTTTAACAGTTGTGTTCTTTATCCAATCTTTTTCAGTCCCTGGCTTGTGACAATGGCAGACTCAGAATTAGAAAACAAAGACAGTTCTAAAATGATGGAGGAAGCAGAGGACAGTCCATCTGCCAAACCTTTGCCATTTTTCCAGCCTCTGTGGGAAACGAATACGACCTCAGACGAAACTTTTGCTCCACCCAACAACAGCAACAGCAACAATGATGTTGCTACAGGCGTCAGTTCTGACTCGCCTGAAAACAATGTCGTCAAATCACCATCCACCAGCATGAAGGATGTGGTTTCCGATGCAGATATGAATGATTTAGAGTCTTTCAATGACAGTGCAATTCCATCTTCGTGTGTGTCTGAATCTAGTGCTGAGACAAAATCTAACGGTAGCACCTTTGTGGAAGAAAAGGAAGAGAGAATGTGTGTGGATCAGGATGATGCTGATGGTCCTGATGGTTCTACCAGCCCTGGCAAAGCACGTTCCAGTACCCCAGTTTCAGGTGGTAAAGGATCCCCAGGTGCAAAGCGGCTTACTTCAGACGACGAGGAATCCCCTAGATCTAAACGTAAGACAACAGAGCCGGTTGGAGCTGAACCAGGATCATCGCAGGATGCTGGTGATGGGGAAGGTGAAAGACAGCAGGCAGAAGTTGCAGAAAGCGGGGAAGAATTGTCTAGCCTGCCATCATCTGGCTATAAAACGTCATCATCATCATCCTCCTCCACCACATCCGACGATGACGACGATGATAATGACAGCTATCATGTATTTAGTCTCTTTCGCAAGCGCTTGCGTAGGGGAAGGCGTCGTCGTACAGGGAGTGCTGACATTACACAGCCAAAAAGTGATGGGTCGTCATCAGAGGATGGAGACGATGATGACCGCAAATCAAAAGACAAGGACAAAGCCATAGACTCTGATGATGAGGTGCTCAAAGTCGTGAATGGTGTAATCAATAAGCCGCAACCATTGCCAAATTGGTACGCTGTGTCAGAACTGAAGCAAAGAGAGTATGGGTACACAAAGCGTCACAACATGAACTGTTTTTGCGAGCGGGTTCAGGGTAGTGCTCAGATGGTGAGAAAGATGAAAGTCTTCAGTCACATGAACCATCACGAAGGATGTGTCAATGCTTTGAGTTTTAACAGAATAGGTGAGTACCGGTACTGAATGATAATAAGATTTTCTGAGGGTTCCAACTTGCCCTATGTACTAAGAACATTTGTTTCAGAATCTTACATCTGTCTTTGCTTTTCATCTTGAAATAAGTGGAAGGTTCCGTGTGAAAATATTTGTGTCTACTATGAGCAACTTGATATGAAGGTCTGTCGTCAACAATATAGAATATAGTAGATATCTAGCACTTGATGATATCCAGAATCAGTCACTGCTAGCCATATTACTAGTGTCATGCTACAAGTCTAGACATACATACAATACATAGAAGTCAAGAACTATTCTATATTCCATGTTTTACTTAAAGTGCAGAGCGGTTTTTGTATGAAAGATTTAGTGGATGTGGCATATGACCCAGCAGCCACAGTATTTCTTATGTTTGACTGTTGAGAAACTGTTTGAAATTCACACACTTTTTATTTTTCCTGCAGGTACACTTTTGGCCAGTGGGTCGGATGATTTAAATATTGTCTTGTGGAACTGGCAACGTTCCAGACCTTCTCTTATTTATGAAAGTGGACATCGCAGCAATGTTTTCCAGGTGCACAAAAACTATCATGAGACAAGACAATCATATTTTTGTATTTTTGGTGTCAGTCTAGCACTTATCTGAGTTGAATTGGTCTCTTCTGAATAGGTTACATTTTTGTATTTCATTGCTTTATCAAAAAATCCATCATACTTTTTCATTGATCAAGTGTTTTACTTTTTAAACTCACAAATTTATATTATTAGTATTTTATTGGTTTTTTTTATGTTACTTATAACTTATAGATCTATAGTTATACTCTCTCATAGAACGATCTTTTAGTTTCCATTTTGAGTTAGATGTAGATTATAATCGTAAACCATTTTTTTTTTTTACTAGCAATGTGGCTGTGTGATGGAGACCTTTGACTTGTAACTGTTTTGTCCTTGGTAACGGTTATTTACAAGCATTTTCCTCACCTAACTCAGGTGTTATTGAGTACCCGACCGTTGTTAGAGGAAGATCTTGTCAGTATGCTAGAGCAAGTGTGCCCATAAAATGGCTGCACCTCTGAGTTGAGAAGGTATTTGGTAGGAAAAGGCCTTTTGGGGAATGCTTGTACAATGTTTGACCACATTTTTAGTGTATTTAGTGCTATATAAAAAGCTCTAATTTTTAAAAAATGCGTTACAAAAATTATCTTTGTTTTTAGAATCATGTAAAAAATTTCTCATTTCTCTTTTATGTGTTTAATCTGTCAGGCAAAGTTCATGCCTTACAGCGGAGATTGCCATGTCATCAGCTGCGCAAGAGATGGGCAGGTTAGACTGGCCGAGCTGTCTCTGACTGGCATCTGCAAAACCACCCGCAAGCTAGCTCAACACAGGGGATCTGCCCATAAGGTACATATACTTTGACACTTTGAAGATTTGGCCTGTTATCTGTGGAGTGTATTGTTTGTTTTTTGTTTGTTTGTTTCATTTTTATTTTTTGGTTGAGTTGGGGAGGGGAGTTATATTTCGGTGTAAAATGTATCTCAAGCTCTTGGCACATACCGTGTGTCATTTTGTAATGCAACTAATGGAGGATATTATGGAAAATCTATTAAAATGTCAGTCCTATAGTAAATTCCGAAAATATGCACCGCGCTTCTCTTCACATATGTACGCTCTTTGACTTGGATCTAGATATAGTGTCGGTCTGGAGTTTGATTCGGCCCATTCATTTTTGGTTCAAGCATGTGCATTCATTATGAACATTGTCTTATGGATTGCATTATTAAATGATCTCCCGGTACATTTTGCTGAAATTTCTATCTTGCGTCCATACCATTTTGGTCATGTGTCCTTGGCTTAGGCCAGTAAATGTGTAAGAAGGGTGGGCAGAGCAGGATACGTTTTTGTCTAAAGTATGGTCCACTAAGGTGTCAAGAAGCCACATATAACAATAGAGTTTATACGCCATGCTTTGGATTGTGGGTTCTTTAAAAAATTCTCAGAGCATTCAGTCTCTTAGTGTATATTTTGAAAGACTTAAGAATCCCTCAATAAGAGTGTTAGTTTTCATATTTGTGGATGTATGAAAGGACATAAGATTGTAAATGTCTAAACATGCCTTTGAACAATAAAGATATTGAATTGAGTTTAAAATCCTTTGCCACACATGTCACACTATTATTTGTTTTTGTGAGGTTTGGTAAGTATTTTACAATCAATAAGGACATATTTTACAATCAATAAGGACATATTTTACAATCAATAAGGACATATTTTACAATCAATAAGGACACAACAACTTGTGGTAAGAGCATCCAGTTTTTATTTCTGAGATAAAAATAGTTTTGCTTTTTAAAAAAAAAATTGTTTCCATAATAATGCACTTTTTGATTTGTTTGTGCATTGAGTAAAAGTGTGAATCCTTTTTCTCTGCGACTGACAGCTGGCTCTTGAGCATGATTCTCCCAACATTTTCCTGAGTTGCGGTGAAGATGCCGTAACGTACCTTTTTGATCTTCGTGAAGAGCGCCCATACAAGTAAGACTTTTCGTGTACGATTCTTTTCCGGTTAAGAAAGTTTTTTTAGCATGCTTTTTTTTTCTTTTTTTTTTGTAGGTAAGGGTAAGAATCACCCATATACCTAGTACCTGCCAGTTTCTTCTAAGGTATTGAAATTAGTACTGAGTAAAAGAACACCCACTTATACCCACGTTCAGTCCATACTCATCTGCCAAGTCACATTTTCTATTACCCAGTATTGCAGCTGTCGTTGTTTCTTGTTGGGATGTGAAGACTGGTCTCTCTATGAGTCAATGGGTCACTTGCTTCAAACAGTGGCAGTGGAAGACCTTTTATTTGAGTTTTTCAGATGATATTGATAAATAATGAAATTTACCAGCCTTTTTTTTATCTTTAAAGAATAATTAAAAACAATAAAAATATATAATTTATTTCTATAGTGCCTAACTTCCACGTGTATCTGGCAGCTTGTGTTTAAAGACAGACTGCTTTGCTACTTGCAAAACACTTATGCTGCTAATTACCTAGTATGGGCCATCACTGGTATTTGTGTGACATTTGAAGATTATATGTGAAGATTGGGTGGCCCGGTAGCTCAGTTGGTAGAGCGGCTGAATGCCATGTGAGGTGACCCGAGTTCGATCCCCAGCAGGGCAGTGTTTTTTTTTCAGGGCCCCCTGTTCACCCAGCAGTATAAATGGGTAGCTGGGTCTTTCTAGACTTGGCGGAAGTGAAGTCGGCGTGGAAAGCAATGGCAAACTACCACATTATGCCGTATGCCTAGTATAATTAGGGCTCTACCCCTAATTCCACTATACTCAGTCATGGGTACGGGACTAACTTTACTCTTTTACTTTAGGTTGAGAAAGCAAGATGGTGATATGATGATTGGCGTCGGGAGTCTGTCCTTTTAAGTGAAATTTGTTAGGTTGAGAAAGCCACGGTCTTAATGGATACATTTCGGAGATTTGAAAATTTTCAAATGCCTTATTTTGTAAAGTAAAGCAAAGATGGCATTTGCATAGCAAACGTCCCACGGTGTAGCCATGCTTTATGCGTTTTAAAACGACATCTCACTGCCCTGGCCAACAGCAACACAGAACATTTAGAACATGACTTGCAGCCTGTTAGGCTCGAAAAGTATTTTTTCCAGACAGAGGCAGTGCTGTCTTAATGGCTAGGTACTCATTCACGCCAGAGTCGAGTGAGGTAAGTGAAGTAAAGGTGCCTTATCCAAGGATTTAACGCTGATGACGCGGTTATGAGCCTGACTGCACATTAGCTAGGCCGGATCCCACGCAGTCACGCAGGCTTGCACTGACCAGGGTGAATAGCTCTTGACTTTTGACTCGTGCCGACATGTGATCACCACTACCACCTAGCCACCGACGCAATTGTGAATTAACAATTCAGATAATTCTAAATCAGTGTTTTTCAACTTATGGGCCGCAACCACAAAGGGGGTCTCAAAGCCATTTCGATTAGGTCGCCACGGCTGTGGTATTTTTTTCTGTTTTGTTCTTTTAAAACAGAAATTAATAGAGGTTGGTAAACTTCAGGTAGTGTTAAATTGCATGAAATAAGAAGGTGAATTCTTATTGAGTATTGTAATTAAATGTAATGACAGAGACTACACGCTCATTAATGAGGAAAATAAGAAAAAGACAAGCAAAATTCATGGGTCATGTGATTAGAAGAAGTGGAATGGAAGACGTGGTGACAACCGGGAAGATTGAAGCCAATAGACACGTGGACGGCAAGGACAAATAAAATAATGACGGACGATATATCAAAATGGCTGGGAACAGGAAAGAACACACAAACGATAAAGAGGATGTATGAAAGCGTCGAATGGGAAACCCTGATCGCCAACGCAGAACTGCTTGGCTCATGACGATGACGACGAATTAAATGTAAACATTAACTTTGATTAGGGGCTTTTAATTGCTCAATGTTTTAGCGTTGTACCAACAAAACCTTACATTAAAACACCTTTACTATTGGCGTCGCGAGCGTAGTCATGGCTTTCATTTTGGGTCGAGGGAAAAAAAGGGTGAAAAACACTGTTTTAGACTTTCAGACATTTTCTCCTCACAGTTACAGGGAACAAAAATGATTTCGTTTCTGTCTGTTTTTAAATCCTTGAAACGCAATGATATCAATAGTATTCGGCTATTGGACTGAGATATACATTTTCATTTTGATGAATGAGCCTTTCTGTACATGGGCGCGTCCTGTGGGAAAGTTTTCATTTTGACAGTAAACCACACATTGTTGGAATGTACCCAATTTAACAATGAAGGTAAATCTGAACAATAGAAATCTATGTGAGTCTTCTTCTTTAGGTTACTTATCTGGAACAGACATTGGCGATCATGGCTTTCAACTCAAATCTGTTATCAGCTAATCTCAGGAGATTATTGCCACCGCTGTCTGTAGATATTGCTTTGAGACTATCAATATATGTAATTCCCTGTCTGTCTCCTCCTAAACTACAAAACCGATCAACATGCGTTATCGCTAAAAATTAGTCGGCAAATATATGCACTCACAAAAACTTTGTGTTTGAGTCGCTGTCGGTTCCAATATGTATTTTGAGACATTATACAATCTCGGCCATGATTTGCTCACCTTCATTACTCAAATGAACCATTTGGTTCACGTTCATCACATAAGATCATGGGTTAGGCCTACCAAGTTTGGGAACCATATGCCACAATGATAATAGAAATAGGCTCTGCCTCAAAGAAAGAAAATAATTTTTCTCATTTAGAGAGATATATTATTATGAACCCAGGCAGATCAGAATGCAGGTAAGTGATTGCTATCGTTTCGCGATCGCCGGTCCCTGGTGAGCATAGACAGTAGATAGATCTAATTTCAATGAAGATCTAAAAGACCGAGGACCAGCTAAATTTAGGCTCAAATATAGAGTCTGATAGGCCTAATG
>JAOYNN010160362.1:0-11122 GCA_025770095.1 Goniobranchus kuniei | reverse complement strand
CATACATATACATACATGTAGGAAAAGAAAGGGGAACTTCTTTTATGAAAATGAATGAAAACACTCATAAAACAAAAAGCATATGACTGATATTTATTGGAATGTTACTTATTACTTAATAACGTATACACAAAGTATTTTTATGTTAATCACACAAAAAAGGTATGTTGTGTTAATTTTTTGTATAAATCCTGGAGACTACCAACCAAACTTGTGTCATATGTTAGTGTATTTTATTGATCAATTTTAAAATTTGAAAAAAGACCTTTTATTAGAAATGCATGCTTATTTAAATGAGTCTTGTTTCTTCCACCTTTTAACCCCAGATTGAAAGCCCACCTACCAGCAGCCCAGCATCCAGTCCTTCCACTAGTGTTGTTAGCAGTCCAAAAAAGACCCGAGAGGAAAGCAAAGCAATGTGAGTACTGTCAATTGTGGATGTTTCTACACTATGAAATGAACTTTGCGTTTTAATATAACATTAATAACAAAAATTCTCATAATTTGGTTCTTTGTAGTTTTCGTTATCCTCTGAGCATCCCTCTAAAATTTCAGTCACCATTAAATACAAAAGCAAAAATAAACCAGAATGATCATGGTTTTACTTGATTTGCAAGTTTTAAAAAGTGCTCTTTTGATTGTGATCAGACGGGAGTTTTGAACCAATTCGTCTGATGTCCTTTTAAGTTTTTGATTTCAGTAAATTGAGCACCTTGATGTCCTGAGGTGCAGATTAGTATTACTTTAGCACAGGTGATTTTGCCTAGTGTATTTAATAATAATTAATAATAATTTACACTAGGTTCGATGTATATAAAATTGAAATAAGATCCCAAAATCTTAATATGTTTTGCCAAAAAGTGAAAAAAATTAGGCTGGCGTGTTGGATTCAAATATTATATTGGCTTTAGTACTAGTGGGAATAGAATCTCTTGAAGGTAACCGAAAATATTTGTTTTTAAATACTGGCTTAAGAGCTGTTAGAGTCATTTGTTCTGATGGGGGTTTTTTTGTTTCCACCAGGCATCAGCACCAAGAGGAAAATACATCAACTGAGACTGATACCGACACTTCTGAGAAAGACCTCTCCAAGTCTTCCCCTATTCAAGAGCTTTGTATAGACATAGAAATGCCCTATGACGGACCAGCCATACCCGGGTCCAGTTCAAAGGCGAAAAAGAAGAAATGCGTAAAGAGTCTTCGCTTGTCTTCAGAACAGATAGTATGTGGATGTTAATTTTCATTACTCTTCTATTTAACAGAGTGAAACACCATAAATGGTATTATGTATGCCTCAAATAACAAATTTTGATTTGTCTGCTAATATGTCTAGACTTAAATTCCTCTTGATATTCATGGATAAGACATATTCTGGTCATATGATTTATGCATGTTTTGCTACACCAACCAATACACAGTTAACTTTAGTAGGATTAAGTGATTTAAGAATCCATTTAATTTCATACCTTAAAAGAGACAAAAATTCTTTCCATCACATTTCTCATCAATGAAAATATTATTTACTGTTTTGTTGGCTATAAAGTTTTGAAGTCTGTAATGTTGCCTAAGCTCAAAGTCCCATTTTCTCTTCTTTATCTATCTTACCAGAGTAAAATGAATTTGAGGGAAGGCCTCAACGAAATTGTGTTCTCAGTGACAACCCAGTATCAAGGAACAACAAGATGTGTATCTCATGTTTATCTGTGGAATTATGATGATAAAATTGTCATTTCTGATATTGATGGAACTATAACAAAGTAAGTTAATGCATATTCTTTATGTTGTTCTTTTATGCATTCCTTTAATATTACCTCGCTACTTTTGTCTATTGTTTTAGAAACAGAATTGTTCTAATATTCACAGTGAAGACAGAAATATAAGAGACCACTGATTATCAGGAGTGATTACATTCCCTTTTGCCTGAATTTTGGGGAGCCATGACTAGACAGTATTATGAACAACTGAACCTCTTTTTGAGCTGTATACCCTAGTGACACAGTACATTTAGATAGAGATGAAATTCAGTTGTACATTAGTATCAAGAGAAAATCGGTTTGAGAGGCTGACAAATCATGTTCAAGTAGCCATGAGAGCTACCCTAGATCAGTTTGATGTAAAAAGTGACAATGAGTGCTTGAGCTGATTGGTTTAGATCTAAACAGGAGGATGGATTTGCGGCCGTGAAACAACTGCTTTAGGTTGGGAATAATCTGACCTAATTAATCACCTCATTTGCATACTATCTAGATTCATCATAGTATTGTTCAGTGCATCTTAAGTCTATCTTGAAGATGTTCTGAGATTGTCTGGTTTGTTAAAAATATATGATTTCGTTGTCTCAAGCATTCAGAAATTGGTGTCAAAGGGTGCGCAGTAGCATGTAGAATGTGTTGGTGGCAATGTAAAGGTTAAAAGATTGTGTAAATAAATGCAGTGACAGTATGGTAAGTAAAGTTATGATGACATTTATACAGCGCGCGTTCCACGGTGTAGCCATGCTCTCGGCGCTTTACAATGACATTTTACGCCCCTGACCAACAGCAACATAGAACATTTAGATCGAGACTTGCAGCCTGTTAAGCGCAAATACAGTTTTTCAGACACAGACAAATAAGCCTGTGTCTTCTAGAATTATGTAGATTTTTGTACATGTTTGATATTATTGCAGCTGTTTGAATATTAAAGGAAAACCAAAATGTTGTTACCAGGTCTGACGCTTTGGGCCACATTCTGCCTATCATTGGACGAGACTGGTCTCAATCGGGTGTCGCACAGCTTTATACCAGAATCAACCAGAATGGCTACAAGCTCATTTATTTGTCAGCCAGAGCCATTGGCCAATCCCGTAGTACCAAAGATATGTTGAAAAGCATCAAGCAAGGAGATCTCGTGCTTCCTGATGGACCAATGTTTTTGAATCCCACATCATTACTCAGTGCTTTCCATAGGTAAGATTGGATTGATCATGGGGCTGGGTTTTTTTGTATTGTGCGATACAGTGCTTGGCTACCATATTGTAAAAAAAGGAGTCCTTGTTTTAGCCGTATCAGCTCATTGGGCTGGAGCATATCCCACTCTCTATGGCATTAAGCGTACAGTGACAGATTTTATTCATCACTCTCTGAAAAGGATGCTGGTCTATTGCAGAGTATTTTTCCAGCCAAAACAGCCGATTTTCACCTGGGTCGAGGGAAGCAGCGGATATTATTTTCTTGCTTAAGGAAAAAACGCATGTGTCCGCAACAAGATTCGAACCTGGTGCCTCTAGGACTGCAAGCCTACGCTCTACCACTGAGTTACAGTGCTGCTCCATGTTGTAAAAGGCCTTTTAAAATCTTAAAAAATCATCTTTTCTTTATGTCACCATATTGTCATTTCAATAAAGTTCTCTTCAAATATGCTGGATTGTGAAAAAAAACAAAAACGCTTATTGACCCATCTGTTCTGTGTTCCTGTCTCGTATAGGTCTTCCTTGTGTGATATTTCCTTTACATGTATGAAATTACCCTACATATATCCTGGCTTTTTTTCATTACAATCCTTCTGATGATGTATGAGGGATATATTGTCCGACTAAATTTTTCAGTAACATTTTGCATGGGTTGCTAGTCTCACGTAGCACATATTTGATCCAATTAATCACTCTGGATTTAATTTTTGAAGTGTGTAATGGAATAATTGATATTTAAAAACTGATTTTTTTTTAACTGAGAAAAAGAATTATGTACTTATGAATTATCAGGTTTAAAGATTCTGCAATAAGAATTGATGAATTTTGGTAAATTTCATGAGATCGTTTAGTTTTGAAAACTTCTTTACTTTTTGACTCACTTGGAATGTTTATTCTTGTCCTCTTTTGTAGTTTTAGTGTAAGTGAGCCAATGTGTACATGATGCTTTTGTACTTTTACTTATCAAGACATCTTTTTTTTGCTTCTGCATTACAGGGAAGTTATTGTGAAAAACCCTGAAGAGTTCAAAATCAGCTGTCTGAAGGACATTGCCGATTTGTTTCCTTCTACCCCTTTCTATGCTGGATTTGGAAACAAATTTAATGTAAGATTTTATGTGGCAAATATTGATGTTTTTAAGATTTGTGCATCATGAAAATTTCACAGAAACTAGCTGGTTGTGTATTTTTTATTTATTTGTTGGTTTTGTTCTTTCTTTTGGGGGGTGGGGAGGAGGGGCTTGACGGATCAAGAATAAATTAATCATCATCATTTGTCAGAGGTCAGAATAACTCACAATATAACAACTTAATGAGACTTCTAAATTTAGCAAAGACAAATTTTAAATTTCACTCTTCTTCTTTTTTATTGGTTATTTAGATTGCATTGTAAGGCTTAATGTACAAAGAGTTGTGGCAAAAGTTTTATTAAGATCATTTCTGTCAGAAACTTTTCACAGTGTTCTTTGACAAGTGAAATGGATGTTGTAGAGCCTTGAGATGTGACCTTTGTGTCTTTTTATTCTCAACAGGATGTGATTGCTTACAGAGCATTGAACATTCCAAATTTCCGCATCTTCACCATCAATCCCCAAGGACAGTTGAGACATGATTTATCATTGACATTCCTGTCCTCGTACGTTCTTTAATTTCTTATTGTATAATATGCACTCATGTTTTGATTTTTTAAACTATAGTTTGGGTTGTTTTCTGGTTTTAGATGGATTTTTGTTAGTTTTGGTTTTTTTCTATTTGTTTTGTTTTGCCTTTTTTGTGTTTTTATTTTTCATTTTTGTTTTGTTTTTTTTTGTTGGGATCTTTTTTTCTAGGGGGAGGGGTGGGAGTGTACCAGGGGATTTAAGGGCTGAACGACTAGAATTAGATGCAGCCTATTTTTTCCTTGAATGGAGAAAAACTGTCATTGAATCATATGTATGTCAATGCTTTAATCACGAAAGGATTATACAAAGTTGTCAATAGATGGTTTAAAAAACAGATGGATCATTTCTTTTCTTAGTTGATGTATTCAGATTGACATTTTTCAATTGTGAAGAAAATTGTCAGTAAACAAAGCAAAGAATTCAAATAATGCACTGAATGTAAATAAATACTTTATCTTGATAAAGCAGTTAATTTGTTACATTCTGAATGCGGACTGGGATGTTCTTGCATTCCCATGTTTTGACCCTTTTTACTTTACCTTGGTTAACATCATATCAAAGTTTTTTTCTCTCTCTCTTTGTTGACTTCATAACAAAGTTTAACTCTAATGTTCTTTTTTTCATGAAAATGTTGGTAAGTATAAACATTTCATTTGTATTATGAGAACCATTAAATGTATAGAAGACCAACAGTTCGTCGGAGTCCCGTATCTCACAAAACTACTGTTCTATTCAACAGGTACAGTGGCATGTCAGACATTGTCGACCATTTCTTTCCTTCCCTGGACCAAGTCGATCGAGGCACCAATTCTCAATACAACCCTGTCAACTACTGGCGCAAACCTATTCCCAGTCTTTCCCCCACAGAGCTCCAGTTGATTTCTGAGACCAGCAAACCAGATGAGGAGGATGCGAAATGACTAGGAGCAGGAGGGGTAGTGGCTGACCAGCATGAACCAGACCAGGACCCCTCAGAAGGGGAACATTTGGATCATTCCAACAACTATTACGGAGACATAATGATGGAGAAGGAGGCTGGAGACCAGGCTGCCAGAGGAATTGTGGAGAAGATGGGTGGGATAGTTTTGGGAATGACAGGAGGAAAAGAACAAGTCCGTAGGATGAGCGTTTATTCCCATTTAGGTGAACAAGATGTGTTTGACATTTGTTTTGAAGATAGTTGGCAGGAGTCCAATAAAAAACTTGCTCAGGACAAAAAGATTTTACATTTTAAAGAAATTGTGGAGTACAGCAAAGGAACTACTCAAATGCTCAGTGCAGAAAGTTCCAAAAGTTCTATCGCTGACATGGAAGTTGAGGGAAATCCTCCTTTATTCACTTTTAATCAAGGAAATGTTAAAAAATCCCCACAACTAAGTGAGAGGGATTGTTTCTGTAAGGAAGACCCACGTGATGGACATTCCTCAGTATCTTTGCCAGGAGACGAACGATTGGAAGAAAAAGTATTTAAGAATGAACCTATAGCAAAGGTTGTGAATTTTGCAATGGAATGTGTTCAAAACAGTTATGACAGTAATGACAGTCTTTATCCAGATGAGCATGCTTCTCAGTGGCCAGTACAGGAAAAGGCATGCTGTGATAACAGAGATGCTATATGTTCGCCAAGGAAAAGCAATTTCATCAGCATCCGTCCTATAACAGAGGCAGAGGATAACATGCTGTATGAAAGTGTGTGTAATGCAATGACCAATTACCGGTCTGTGGTTTCCCAGGTTTCATACCAGCCATGGAAAAGGCGGAGAAGCAGGAGACGGCAAAGCCTGATAAGATTCAGAGAGATGGCTGGTGATGGCTACGACAGTGATGAGTCTTTTCACTCCTCTTTCTCAGATTCTACTTCCCTTGTTGACAATTATTATGATGCAGATAGATATTCTGATGAAGAAATGCCACTTGCTAATGATGAACTTCCTGAGTGGACACTTGACTCATCAGATTATAGCTTCTTTGACCCTTTAGAACCTGGTGACAATAATTCTACTTTTTATCCTTATGGTGACATCAGAGAACCACGAGCACCACCGCCTTCTCCCCATGAAGGCTCCCCACCTCTTCCATCGTCAAATATACGTCATCTGTTGTCATCTTCCTCAAGGTCACGTTCGCCAATTTCCATTGGATTATCTCAGAATGAAGTCAAAACCTCCTCTGATGACAATGCTACAATGCCTGTTCTCTCATTCTTCCACCAGCCTCTTGATTTCTGGATCTTTGAGGTAGATTGAAGTACGTGTCAACCTCTTTTAGTATGTGTCTTTTTGACTCCCCTCCCTCCCCTCCCCAAAACAAATGGTTTTAGAGATCTTATCTTGGGACCCAGACTCCATAAGGTTCAGGCAGTTTCACAAAAACTCAGGAATATGGTTAATTCATGTTATTATCAAATGTTGGCAATGCTTGAAATTGTTGCTGTCTCAGCTTTTGGATTGCAGTATATTATTATGTCATATGTATATGAAAGGATTTATGTTTTGATAGTGGTAATATGAAATGAAGACCATGTGGAATAATTTAAGCCTATTTTATCATCAGAAATAGTGTTGTCAAGTATTTAGATCCTATGTCATGGATGTCTAATGGACTTCCATTTTTTAAAACTTCATCAGACTGCATTACCATTGGTAACTCATTTGAGATGTGTATTTAATTGAATATGTGGGTTTAATACTTTGATAAGGAAGAGTTTGTTGAAGATTCGTCATTACACTTTTGACGATTCATCATTACACTTTCATTGGTGTTAACTTAACCAGCAGTATCTCTGTTAAGTGGCTACTGTAGACAAGGGTAAAGCAACAGTATTAAGAAGCGGCAGGATATGACCTTGACTCCTTTTATGTAGTTTATTGATATGCTCTTAGTGAAAAGGTAAAGGATGATCTGTAAGCCCAGTTTCTTTCTATTTTTTTTTCCTCACTATTATCTATTACTTTAATGGAAAGAATAAAGATGTGGGAAACCATAAATCCATAATTTTCTTTCTCTTTCTGTAGGAGCTAATTCCTTCAAGCTGTGATTTCCACAATCAGTTAAATGCCATGATTTTACATAGCAGTTGTTGTCTCTTGGAGTAGTAAAATAATAACTCTGAAAGTGTGCTTACTGAATCATATTTTCTCTCTCGTGTTTCATTTGGTTTTGATATACATGTATTATAGAACTTGTTGATCTTTGTAGGCTTTCTTTCATCTACCATTGTGTACGACAACGTAAAAATGTTTCTTTAATAAATGTTTGAATTTGATTCTTTTATCATAGTGCTTTACTTATATAAACATAAATGTTCCTCTTTTAAAAGCACAAGCCACTGGAGAATTTAAAAAAAAAAACATCATAGGGGTCGCTTGAAATTTTATTTTACTGCTAAGAAACGTAGTTTTCTCCCTTAGGTAAATATTAGAGAAAGTATATCCCCTTTTGCCTTTATAGAAAATTATGTTAATGGTGTTTTTATGTGATCTTGGGAGAATTTAGGGAACACATGAAGTTCGGTTTAATTACATGCAACCTAAATATGTCATTTTGATTTTCGTTTTTGAACTAAGTTCTATGAAATAGCTGAAGAAGATTTAGGAATTTCTTGAAAATATAAAAATTAGGAAGTCCTTCTTTTAGCTGCCCCCACTTTTTTGACAGGTCACCGTCCTTTTGAACTAACCACTCTACTTGATAATTTCTTACCTTAACTAAAGCCTGAAAGATTTGCTTCAAGAATATTCATCAGATAGATTCATTTTATATCATGATAAGTCACCCTTGATAAGTTTAATTCAAAAAATGCCCGGTAATAAAATTGACTTATGCCTGGTCATAGTGATAATACTGTTTGTTTTGTATTAGTGTCGTGACGTTATATCCCTTAGTCAGCCCAAAGGACTTTTAGTTCAGTTTAACCCTCATCTTGATATTTGACTCTATAAAGAGTCTTGTTTATTAGTAGGCAGTTCTTTGTTTCTGGGACATTCCATCCTTGATTACTAATTACTGAGTGGCTATTTTGGATTGTAGAATTGTACCTTTCAGACATGTGGTTAAAAATGGTTAAATTTAGGGCTTTAGATATGGCTTTGATTGACAGGGCTTTAAAAATAACCACAAATAGCCATACAAATCCATGTATAATTACTTTATTTCACACTACATATCAGATGTCATGTTCCCTGCTAGGAATTGTATAATAATAATAATAATAATGATAATAATATCATGTGCCCTGCCTTCTATTGGAATAATGTAGATAGAAATTCATCCAGGATAGAGAGTTTCATGCGATAAAATTAAAGGCAGCATACTTCCAGTCATATAATTTAAAACAAATGAACACATGTATTTTGTTTTTAAAAGATAAGAATGTTGTTTCTTAGCTTCTTACATTTATTTATTTTAAGTGCTGAAAGCTTTGTCTGCTTCTTTAGCTTCCATCCCTTATATGTTGTTGAAAAGAGTGATTAATGAGGAGTTATTGTTTCCATGTCTTAATCTCTCTGAAATTTTTGTTTTTCATTGTGAGAGGTTGCCATAATAGACAAGCTTTGCTATAATTAATGATTTAGCTCTGTTTTTCCCTACTTATTTTCTTTGTAAAATTTCTTGTCTTGAGGAAATTTTTTTTCAATGAAAATGGTTGCTATAAAAAGCGAATGATATATCATGGTGTATTTTAATGAAAGTGACTAGGGCTTATATATGGGACCAAACCTTTGAACTTTCATCGTATTATTGTTACGTTACTAATTTATGGAATATGGTTTGTCTTGCCTTAAAAGAATTCAGACAACATTGTGTAAGTTTTAAGAGCAAATATAAGTGAAAGCTGAAAGGATTATATTATTTTCATACTGAATCATTTGTCATTTGCCATGAGTAGAATACGTGTAAGGAAGCGCCCATATAAGACTAGTATGTGAACCATCATAATTTCTCATTTTGGAATATGTATGCATGTTGCACATCAGTCGTGTTTGGGCTGGGTTCTTTACATGACTCCGATATGTGAAAACTTTGGTTAACATGGGGGCACCATTTTGTCATTGTAAATGGTCACTGGTGTTTTGAAGATACACGCTTGAGAACAATAAGTAAAATCAGTATGCATATGTATGAAATTCTTAATGTTGGCAATAGAAACGACGGGCACAGATGACTCAATGGTTATGGCATCGGTCTTGGGATCAATTGCCGCCAGTAGCAGCTGGTATTTTTTTCATAATAAATTGACTCTAATTGCTTCACTCTACTCAGGTGTTAAATGGGTACCTAGCAATAGGCTGGTTTTGTCGTGCTGAATGGTCTCCACCATACTGAATACTCCCCAGGGGGTATTATGCCTGCTAGGGGATAAAGTATTGTACAGTGCTTTTAGATTGTTCTAAGAACGGTGGAAAGCACTATATAAATGCAATGTTTAGTTTTAGTTTTATCTTTATCCATCAGTTTCCATTAATTTTTGCCTTGTTTCACAATAATTTATTACTTGTTCAGTACCTCAAAACTCAACATTGAAACCATGATCAGCATTTGGTGTAAATTTTCTATCACCTTTAATCAGGAGAAGGGTCACTTCTCTCAGTATTACAACTTCAACATCTATGGGCTGTGGGTTAATGAAATACCAAATAACCATCCTCTTACAAGTAAGATTTGTCCCTTGTCACAAGGTAATGCGGACCTTGTACAATCAATCAAGTGATTTTTACTTTTAACAAGGCTTTGATATTTTTTTCCAAATGTCATTAAATTAATTATTTAACTTTAAGAAGATTATGTATTTTTGATGTAATTTTGTCTTTCATTTCTCAAATCATTATCAAGTTTTACAATTGATATCACACAATGTATATTTTAGGTGAATCCTGACACTGGTGTTGCAGATATCACCTTGAATATCATTGCCTTGATATAGAGTTATAATCCACCTGTGTGATTCCCCAGAGTACATTTCATGATTTACACAATAAAATTTACAATTCTTGTATAATAACTAATCACCTCTGTAAACGGGGACCAAATTTTACCCCAGCTGACATGCACTGTCATTGTATTGGTTGAGATATTTTTGTGCTTATCGTAAGGATTGTTGAATTGCCAAAAAGGAAGTCAAATTAATGGTCCGACTGAGATGTTAGGAAAAGAATGTGGAGAAAATAATGGCAGTAGTTGTAGTAGACATTGCAATTGTCATCTGAACCATTGTTTGTCACAAATAGAACTAATTTTCAAGCCGAATTTTCATTAACGAAGATAATATACTCAGTGCCATCAAATTAATCATAATCATTCAATCTGTCACCATTTAGGAGAGAATACTAGTGACTAGTTGCTTTATTTATATAGACCTGCATGTTTGCCGACAATTGTCGGAAATCCGACAATCACAACCTTCATAATGCCAATTTGATAGCCCTCACACCATTCCCCCCATTGAATAAGCGAAAATGTCCTTATTCAAGGATTCCCCCACTCTCATTTTTTTCTGCCAGCATCGTCTGGAC